>JAQZBX010005430.1:0-27331 GCA_029593785.1 Cabassous unicinctus
TAATAAAATATATTCTTACATTTTATTGCAAATCCTTTGGGGCAGAAATCCAGAAATCAGTGTTGAGAGAGTTACATGGTTAGAAACCACATGGAAGAACCAAAATTATTTAGGACAAGTGTATCCAGAAGTTCAGGTTCACAGTAGATTAGAAAGGGAGTGGGAGTCCAGTAAAAAAGGATGGATGTTGGAGAACCAATGCTAGTGCAAAAACCAAAAATAATTATATCTGAGAGATTCCAGACTCCTTTCTCTGGTGGTGGAGGCCTAATCCCAGATGTGACATGAGTTGGGTTCTCTATGTTTTGGAATAAAGGACAGAATTGAAAGACTCTGAACATCATGAGCCAATTAATATATAAAATTAAGTGAGTTATATAATCTTATCTGTGCAATGAGGTTATTCATATCATCTTTTGAGCCAGAGAAGCCAATATCTTAGAACTTTGAGCCTGGGAGATGAGACACATCTCCCTATTTCTCATGGAGCACAACTTATATCCCGTTTATTGGGCCTGAGATATTCCCAGGTGAAGGGCTTGGCAATCCTGATTGGTGGGTCTGGAAATTGTGTTCAAGACTTTAGTCTGAAGGCTTTTTTTTTTTATTTGCAGCACTGCTTACCACTGCTTGGCTGACTGTGATGAAAAATCCAGTGAAAGACAGTCTTCAGCTGAGCTATTGACATTGAAACCAGGGATGAGTAGGAAATTCTACTTTAACTGAAATTGAACCTCTGTTATGAGTTGATGGTAAGCTTTCCCCTAATGGCCTGGACATTCCAAGTGCATTCAGGAGGGATTCAAGAATTTCATCTTCAATTAAGTTTGTACAGGACTTAAGAATAATTATAAGTTAGGGACTCATCAATAAGTAATCTCTTTCCAGCCATTACAATAGATTTTTCCAGTCTCCATTAAGGCTGTGTCTTCTCTTGAGATGATTTATTTTCTCACCAAACCTATGGTCACATTGGGGAACTAATTGCATGCATGGAGCAGGTTAATGCCTGAAATTTGCTTAAGCATATAGTGAACAGAGGTAGAGGGATTAGTAAGAATAGAAGGTTACAGTTAGTAGGGAGGTTGAGGTTTCAGCAGGTGCATTTAATCAATCCAATTTTTAAATAAATTAATTTATTGATACATATTAATGAAATATAAAAGCATCCAAATTGTACAATCAAAGGTATTTAGAATAATCACATAGTTGTCCATTTATCACTTCAATCATTATTAAAGCATTTTCATTATTCCAATAATAATAAACAAAAACAAACAAAAAACTCATCACCTCTCAATCTCTCTGTACTTCCTATGTCATACATAGCTACTAATCTGTTTCCATCTCTCTAATTTATTTGTATTTATATTTTGTTAAAACAATCTTGGTATGCCATATTACCCATATTCATATTTTACATGAGGTTTCATTATGTTATACAGTCCCATGCTACATTTTAACTTTCCCTCTAGTAATATACATATCCTTAGACTTTCCCTTTCAACCACTATCATGCCCATATAATAGCTGTGCTAGTTCCAAACACGATGATGTAGTCCACCATTTCTATTCATTTCCAAAGATTTACAAACAACTGTTTTACCAATTCTGCACACTATAATCCTCAACTTTCCATTCTCTATCCTCATTCTATTTTCTGGTGACCTATATTCTAATTAATAACTCCATATGTTTATGCAATATTAGTTCATAATAGCACAATCTTACAGGATTTGTTCTTTTATGTCTGGCTTGCTTCACTCAATATAATGCCCTCCAGGTTCATCTATGTTGTCATAAGCTTCACAATTTCATTTCTTCTTGCTGCTATATAATATCTCATCATGTGTATACACCACAATTTGTTTATCCATTCATTGGCTGATAAGACACCTGTGTTGTTTCCATATTTTGGCAATTGTGAATAACACAGTTATGAACATTGATGTGGAGATGTCGGTTCATGTTACTGCTCTCAGTTCTCCTGCGGGTATACCTAGTAGTGATCCTGGAGGTCACATCACTAGTCTATGTTCAACTTCCTTAGGAACCGCCAAAGTGTCCTCCACAGTGGTTATATCATTCTACATTCCCACTAACAATAAATAAGTGTTTCTATCTCTCCATATCCTCAAAAACACCTGTAGGATTTTCCAACTTTTTAATAGTGGCAATTCTAATAGGTGTGAAATAATTAATCATTGTAGTTTTGATTTGCATTGCCCTAATGAGCATTTTTTCATATATTTTTTCATCATTTGTATTTCTTCTATCGAGAAATGTCTATTCAAGTATTTTGCCCATTTGTTAATCAGGTAGTTTGTCTTTTTATTGTTGGGTTGTAGTATTTCTTCACATATCATGGATATTAAACCCTTTTTGGAAATGTGATTTCCAAATATTTTCTCCAATTGAGTAAGCTGCCTTATCACACTTTTGACAAAGTCCTTTGAGGTGAGGTACAAATGGTTTAATTCTGAGGCAGTCCCATTTATCTATTTTTAATTTTTTTTTCATGCATTGGGAGTATGGTTTAAGAAACTACAATCTACCACAAGTTCTTGAAAGCATTTTCCTGTACTTTCTTTAGGGAGTTTTATGGTTGTGGCTTTTATATTTAGGTCCTTGGTCAATTTTGAGTTAATTTTTGTTGAAGGGGTTAGATAGGGGTAGTATTTCTTTCATTTGGATATGGATATCCAGTTTTCCCAGCATCATTTATTGAATAGAATGTTTTGGCCTAACAGGGAAGTCTTGACCGACTTGTAAAAGATCACTTGATTATAGATATGAGGGTCTTTTTCTGAGGTCTCAGTTTGGCTCCATTAGTAAATCTGTCTGTCTTTATGTCAGAACCATGCTGGGATTTTTTGTTTTGTTTTGTTTTGGGTTTTTTTTTTTTTTTAACCATTGTAACTAAGTAATATTCTTTAAAGTCTGGAGGTAAAATTCCTCCAACTTTGCTCTTTTTTCAGACATTTTCAGCTATTCAGGGCACCTTACTTTTCCAAATAAATTTGATAATTGACTTCACCATTTCTGTAAAGAAGGGTTGTTGGGTTTTTTACTGGGATTCTGATGAATCTCTAAATCAGTTTGAGTAGAATTGAAATCTTAAAAATATTTAGTATTCCAGTCCATGAAAACAGAATGCCCTTCATTTTATTTATGTTCTTCACTTTATTTAAGCAATGTTTTATAGTTTTCTAAATACAGGTCCTTTCTGTTCTTGGTTAAGTTTATCCCTAAATATTTGTTTCTTTTAGTTACTATTATACATGGAATTTTTAAATTTCCTCCTCAGATTGCTCATCAGTAGTATGTAGAAAGGCTTTTGGTTTTTGCATATTAATTTTGTATCCTGTCACTTTGCTGAATTCATCTATTCATTCTAGTAGCTTTTTTTGTGGATTTTTCAGGATTTTCTAGGTATAGGATCAGATCATCAGTGAATAGCAAAAGTTTTACTTCTTCTTTTCCTATTTGGGTGCCATTTATTTCTTTGTGTAGTCTAATTGCTATAGCTAGAACTTCTAGCTCAACATTGAATAACAGGATGTGGATGTGGCTCAAATGGTGGCATACATCTCACATATGGAGGGACCTGGGTTTGATCCCTGGGAACTCTCAGGAAAAATCAAGAAAAATAGAGAAGCCACATGGGCCACCAGGCCCAATGCATGGGTGCACTGCCAGGCCCCATGAGATGGTTAGACCCCAGGCCCCATGGGCAGGTGAGCCCCAAAGACTCCACAGGCAGGTGCGCCATCAGTCCCCATGAGTGGGTGCATTGTCAGGCCCCATGAAAGGGTTTGCCACCAGGCCCCACATGTGGGTATATCACCAGACCCTGTAAGCAGGTGTGCTGTCAGGCCCCATGAGTGGGTGCACTGTGAGGCCCCATTGAGCCATGCAGCAAGATGATGATGTAACAAGAGAGTGGCACAAGGGAGAGCCAAGATGAGATATGCTGAAAAACCAGGAATTAAGGTGGTGCAGGTGGTAGGATGTCTCTCTCCCACATCGGAGGTTCCCAGGATCAAATCCCAATGAAGACAGAATTAGAAGGATGAGAAGAGAGGGTAGGAAACAGACACAGAGAATTGCCCAGTGAATGGACACAAAATATAGCAAAAACAGGGGACATAGTGGGATAAAAATGGATAAAAGTAAATTTTAAAATCTTTTAAAAAATATATTGAATAACAGCAGTGAAAGTGGGCATCCTTGTCTTCATCCTGATCTCATTGGGAAATCATTCAGTCTTTCACCATTGAGTACAATGTTAGTTGTATGTTTTTCATATATGTACTTTACCATATAGAGAAAGCTTCCTTTATTCCTATCTTTGGAATGTTTTCATGAAGAAAGACTGCTGTATTTTGTCAAATGCTTTTTTCTGCATCAATTGAGATGATCATGTGATTTTTCTTCTTCAATTTATCAATTTGGTTTATTACTCTAATTTATTTTCCTGTGTTGAAGCACTGTTACGTACCTGGGATACACCCCACTGGTTTATGATGTATATTTCTCTTAATGTGCTTTTGGATTCAGTTTGCAAGATTTTGTTGAGTATTTTTGCATCTATATTCATTAGGGATATTGGTCAGTAATTTTAGTTTTTCAAAGTATCTCAATATGGTTTTGGTATTATGGTGATGTTGGCTTCATAGAATGAGTTTGGTAGCATTTCTTCCTGTTCAATTTTTTTGAAAGAGCTTGTGCAAGATCGGTATTAGATCATCTTTGAATGATTGGTAAAATTCACCTGTGAAGCCATCTTTTCCCACGCTTTTTATGTTTGGGATGGTTTTGATGACTGTTTCAATCTCTTCATGATTGGTTTGTTGAAGTCTTCTATTTCTTCTAGGGTCAGTGAAGGAGGTTCTTGTATTTATAGGAATTTGTCCATTTCATCTACATTATCTAGATTTTTAGTGTACAGTTTTTCATAGTGTCCTCTTATGATCTCTCTTATTTCTGCAGAGTCAGTGGTAATGTCCCCCTCTTATGGCCAATTTTATTTGTTTACATCTTCTCTCTTTTTCTTTGTCAGTCTAGCTAATTGTTTGTTGATTTTGTTGATCTCAAAGAACAAAGATTTCATTTGGTTGATTCTCTCTACTGTTTTTTTCTCTTTTCATTTATTTCTCCTCTGATCTTTACTGTTTCTTTCCTTCAACCTAGTTTGGGATTAGTTTCCTATTCTTTTTCTAGTTCCTCCATGTGTGCAGTTATATCATCTATTTTTGCTCTTTTTTCTTTTTTAATGTAAGCATTGAGGGCTATAAATTTCCCTCTCAGCACTGCCTTTGTGATATTCCATAGGTTTTGATATGCTGTGTTCTCATGTTAATTCATCTCTAGTTATTTACTGATTTCTCTTGAAATTTCTGCTTTGATCCACTGATTATTTGAGTGTGTTGTTTAATCTGCATATATTTATGAATTTCCTTTTCCCTTCCATTATCGTTTTTTCATTCCATTATGACAAGATAAAGTGTTTGTATAGTTTCAGTTTATTGAGACTTGTCTTGTGATCCCAACATATGCTCTATGTTGGAGAAGGACCCATGAACCTTGTAAAGAATGTGTATCCTACTGTCTAGGGATACAATGCTCTAAAGATGACTGTTATCTCAAGTTCATTTATCATATTATTCAAGCTCTCTGTTTCTTTATTTATCCTCTGTTCAGGTTTTCTATCCAACACTGAGAATGGTGTATGGAAGTCTACAACTATTTTTGTAGAGATATCTATTTCTCCCTTCAGTTTTGCCAATTGTGGGTCTCACATATCTTGGGACATCAATGTTAGGTTCATTTATAGTTATAATAGTTATTTTCTATTGGTGAATTGCCCCTTTTATTAATATATAATGACTTTCTGCATTCCTTAAAACAGTTTTGCTTTTAAAATCTCTTTTTTTCTGATATTAGTATTGATACTCCAGATCTTTTTTTGTTACTGTTTGAATGGAATATCTTTTTTCAACCTTTAACTTTCAACCTTGCTCTGTCTTCACATCTGAAGTGAGCCTCTCTTAGACAGCATAAAGATGGGTCATAGTTTTACTAAATCCATCCTGTCATTCTATGTCTTATGATTGTGGAGTTCAAGCCATTAACATTCAATGTTATTTCTGAAAGGAAAAGTTATTTCTTAAATAACTTTGTCATATTTTTCCTTTGGATTTCCATTGTCAAATATTATTATTGTCTGTCTTTTTACACTCTAACTTACCCTTCCTTATAATCTTCACTTCTACACTCTTCTCCATCTCTTGCCACTGTTTTTTCCCCTTTCAAGATGCAGTACTCCCTTTAGTATCTCCTGTAATTTATCTCTTTTGTAACATACTCTCTCAGTTTTTGTTTATCTGTGAAGATATTCAACTCACCCTCATTTTTGAAGGACAGTTTTGATACAGAATTCTTTGCTGGCAGTTTTTCCTTTCAGTATCTTAAAGGCATCATACCACTTTCTTCTCTCCTCCATGGTTTCTGATGAGAGGTTGGCACTTAATACTAAGTTTCACTTGTATGTGAAGCTTTGCTTTTCTCTTGGTGCTTCAGAATCCTCTCTTTAGCTCTGATATTTGTCATTCTTAATAACAGGTGTATCAGAGTAGGTCTATTCATATTTATTCTGTTTGGGATGTGTTTTCCTTCTTGGATGTGAATATTTATGTCTTTCATAAGGATTGGAAAAATTTTGATTATTATTTACTCAAATATTCTTTCTGCCCTTTTTCCATTTTTTTCTCCTTATGGGACACCCATAACTCTTCTATTTGTGCAATTTATGTTGTCATTCAATTTCTTGAGATGCTATACCATTTTTTTCCCTTCCTTTCCTCTTTCTGTTCCCTGTCTTTTCAAGGACAAGTATGCTGATTTCTGGCTTACTTATTTTGTTCTCAATGAATTCAAATCTTCTTAAATGCTTCTAATGTATTTTTAAGGAGGTACTGGCAATTTAAACCAGGACCTCATACATATGATGCAGGTACTGAACCACTGAGCTACATCCACTCCCAAATGAAAGTTGATTTTTCTTAAAAGAAATTGTTTGTTTTGTTTTTAGGATGTACCAGGGATTGAACCCAGGACTTCATACATAGGAAGCAGACACTCAACCACTTGAGATACATCTGCTCCCCTCTATTGTATTTTATGTACTTGTGGCCAGAAATTAACCCCAGGACCTCATATGTGGGAAGCTAGTACTCAACCTCTGAGCCACATTGGCTCCCCTGAGTATGGTTTATCATTTGTTTTCCTTGTTGTGTTTGTTGCTTGAAGGCACTAAGAACCGAACTAGGAACCTCCCATGTAAGAAGCATGTGCTCAACCATTTGAGCCACATCCACTCCCCTAATGTATTTTTAATGTCTTCCATTTTGTCTTTCATTGCCTATAATATTTATTTAGGTCTTCTTTGATTATTTTTAGCAATGTTTTGTAGTTTTTGTGTGTAAGTCCATTACATCCTTAGTTAGAATTATTCCTAGATAATTGATTCTTTTACTTGCTATGGAAATGGAATTCTTTGATTGATTTATGTTTCTGATTAACTATTGCCTGTGGAAAGAAACACTACTAATTTTTGGGTGTTAATCCTGCACCCTGTCACTTTGGTGAATTCATCTATTAGCTCTGGGAGCTTTCTTGTGGCATTTTTATAGATTTTCTGTATGTAGGATCATATCATTTGCAAATAAGGAAAGTTGTATTTCATCCTTTCCAACTTGGATACATTTTATTTATATTTCTTGCTTAATTGCTTTGGCAAGAAATTCCTGTAACATTTTCAATAACAATGTTGACAGTAAGCATCCTTGTCTTGTTCCTGATCTTAGAGTGATAGCTTCAGTCTTTCACCATTAAGTATGATGTTAGCTGTGAGCTTTACATATATGACCTTTATCTTGCTGAGGAAGTTTCCTTCTATTCTTAGAATTCAATGTGTTTTTATCAGTGGGTGCAGGATTCTTTTGAATGTCTTTCCTACATCAATTGAGAAATCATATGGTTATTTTCAGTCTCTGATGTCTCCTTAAAGCTGAGCTTTCCTGACCTGTCCAACCAATACTGCCATTCAACCAACTAATCCCCAAAGCCCTGAGGAGGCTTAGGGTCCTTAAGTCCCCATCACTGCTGCCTATCTCTGGGCCAGTTTGAAAAAATGCCAGCTGTTATCCATGGCAGGTCAAGCTGAAACAATGGCTGTTGCTGCCTTTATGTGAGGTGTATTGAAATAATGGCTGCCCCTCAAAGACAGGCTCCCAAAATCCAAATTGACTAACAAAATGTTAAGAATATTTATCCACCATGCCCACCACTTGTCTTGGGAAAGAAGATTTTTATGTCCCTTTCTGTCACTAGTGAGCTAGCGAGCAGCTGTACTGCACTGGGGTCTACTGTGAGAGTGAGGACATCACTAGCCACCACATTGTTAGCAATCTGCAGTTTTTTACAATAATTTTTCAGCCTCTTCATTCTGCTTTTCTCTGGATGCTCTACAGTTTTCTTCTTGCCTCTAGGGTTTCAAATTAATTTTTTCTAACAGTACATAACTGTATAATTGTTTTGCTGGAAATTCTTAGTCCTGGAGCTCCCTACTCCACTATCTTCTGACCTCATCTTTTAAATATAGACATCATGTGGTTGAGTCTTACTTTTTAATAGAGTCAATTATTGGTCATTTAAGTGGAGTGTTTAGTCCACTTCATTTAAAACAATTATTCATGTGCTACTCTCATTTCATATACGTTTTGAAATTCTTATTCTTTCCTTTTGACTTCCTTTTGGATAATATACTATTTAATGTTAAAATTTGTTGCCTTGCCTGGGTATTTTAACCATACTTCATTTCTTTATATTACTAGTGTTTTCCCTAAGTAACAAAATTTCATCTGTAAATTATGTGTGTTCTTTATATTATTATGATGAATTCTAGGCAACCAGATTGACAGCATAAGACACTTCAGGGGCTGTTCACCCAGAGAATCTTTGAAAACTACATAAAATGTTCAAACTATCTTCACCAAACCCCAGAAATCAAATAAATTATTTCAGTAATAGAGTGTCCTGAATCAAGAACATCCACTTTAGAATTGGTAGCACCACCTGGCATCCACCCTAAACCCTGCCTGGCACCATGGGGAGCCTACCTGAACTTTTGTTGTGTGTCCCTGTCTCTGCTTAGGGGAGTAGTACAATCTCTATATACATACTGTACTGCAGTGGCAGCCTGAAAGTCTGACCCAAGACACTCAGTGCTTTCTTGTTCTTCCCAGAACTTGCCATGTGGGCAGAAACAGGATGAAGTCAGTTAAAGCAGTGTAAGAGACAATCAATTCATTGTAGCCTGGAATAAATGATTCTTTCTATAGGACTACAATTGAGCACTCTAAAGGGGGTAAATTCTATTTCACAGTAATAGGGGAGGCATTCCAATTCTAATAAACAGGGAAATTACTTAGTAAAGAATAGGCCCCACACTTTTGCACCAATTTGATCTTAATAGGAAAGCTAGATTCTTAAAGAAAGCATGAGACAAGATGGAGGCTATTTTCAAAAGCAGTGAAATATATTTTTTTCCATTGACTTTTTCTTTGCTAGCTCCTGACACTTAATAATGTATCTGTCATATATATATCTGGATACAAATTTTAGAAACATACAACTCAGGGACTTAATACCATAGTTAAAAAATTAAATAGTAAAATGTACATTGTGAAACAAAAGCTTATGAGACATCTAAGCACCCTCTCAATTGGAAGCAGAGTGGCCATCACATCCCCAAATCCTAAAGATTGAGGAATGAACAAACATAAGAGGGGAATGTATGCATGGACTAAAGTAGACGTATTATTCTAGTAACAAAATAAATTATAACATTGATATAAAGATAGTGGTGACCAGAGATTCTCAGGAGAGGAGGAGGGAAGAAAAAGGGAACATGGGGCACTTTTGGGACATTGGAATTGTTCTTCATGATATTACAATGATGGATACCATCCTTTATACATTTTGTCAAAACCTGTAAATTGTATGGTGCAAAGCATAAACCATAATGTAAACTGTACACCATGGTTAGTAACAATGCTTCAATATTTGTTCATCAATTGTAACAAATGTATCACACTAAGGAAAGATGTTAGTAGTAGGGGAAAATGTGAAAGGGGGAGTAAGTAGGGTATTTGGAACCCCTATATTTGGTTTATAACTTTTCTTTAACATAAAACTTCTTTAAAAATAAAGTTAAGAAATAAAATATAAGCTTATGAGACAATGACATAAGAAATTATGGTCCATCTCAAGGAACAACATAAAACTTCACAAAATATCAAAGAAGAAGATGAAATGTTAAGTATAATAAAAAAAAGAATCATTGAAAACAAATACAGCAAAATTGAAGTAATTCAGGCTGAATTGGAGAAAGAAAACTTTCTATGAATAAAAGATAACAGAGCTTCAGAGACAGGTGGGGTATCCTCAAGAATACCAATACAGTCAAAACTTAGTTTTGAGAAGAAAATGAGAGAAAGGGACAGGAGGAATATTAAAAGAAATAATCACATAAATTTTCTGTAATCTAATAAAAGACATGCACAATTATTCATGAATACCAGGAAAAATAATAGGATAAACTTGAGGAGAACCATGCAGGTATAATGTAGTAGAAGTGTAGAATGCAAACCCAACGATAAAGATTTGAAAGTAGGAAGAGAAAAACAACATGTATGTAAAAGGCAGTTCTTATAAAATCAAGTGCTGATTTTTCAAAAAAATATCATGGTGGCATGAAAGCATTGGGGTGAAATATTAAAGTGCTGAAAGAATACAATTTCAAAAGATTATTCATATCTGGCTTGAGGTCTTAAAAATCAGTGCACAATTAATGTAGTTGGATTTTGTCTAAGTTCTTGACTAAACTACAAGAAATGAATTTCAAGAGCATGTTGGTTAGTTAGGCCTGTAATTTATTAAGGTAGGGAGGAAGGAGAATTGGGAGAAAATAACAGATCATGGGTCCCAGAGAGAGAGGGACTGAAGAGTGATAAAATGGGCTGATTTACAGACTACAATTGCCCATTATAAGTGATAAATTCCCAGGTTTTACTTGTGAAGTGATCCATTTGAAGAAGGCCAGAACAGGGGTCCAAAAGAAAGACAGCAAAATTCCTTTGCACTTGCTTTTTGAAACATTATTTATTCCATGCCTTTGCTAATGCATGGGGGAGTTTCAGCTGTTTGCTGTTTTGATTGATTATCTCACCCATCAATCCCCCAGGAGGTCCCAATGATAAGGTCACTGGAGAATATCCATAGTTTTTCCTGTCTTCCAGGGGAAATCTCATTCTGTATGGGATTTCTTGCAAGAGTCCTCCAGCAGCCATCTTGGGGTTACTGAAGAACACATGTTTAGTCATGGCATTTTTTTCTGCCAGGTTCCAGAACTGTCTATTGATTCCCTATCTAGCCTGCTTCATTAACATAGTCTGAGATCAACAAAAGCTGTGGGAGATCATCACTGCTACACTTGTCCTACAACAATGATATAGGGACTTCTTCAGATATACAGAAAGTGCACTAGATAATGGACTGAAGCAGCAAAAAGAATAAAGATTTCTTGTAAAAGTAAGCAAATCATTAAAAATAAGCCCCAGTATTATATAGTATTATGTTTTTTAAAAATGTAATTCCACTTATTTTTTCAGATTCTAACAAGAATATGTTAAAAATAATGAAAATTTTATGGCTTAGGATATTTACTGTAAAAGGATATAACTTGTAACAATTACAATAATGCAGTGAGTGGATGCTAGGGTAGAGGAACAACTTTTTAAAATGATATTGAAGTTAAGTTGGTATTAAATAAAATAAGAAACCCATAAATTTAATATCCTTTCATTTAAGCCAAATAAAAACCACAAAGAAAGTATCTTAAAAAATTAGATGAAAATGTGAAGGAACTAAACACACTAAAATGCAAAATATTAAAGATATGAGAACAGACATTAATCAAGAATTGAAGGAAAATATATAAAAATAACAAAAACAGTTTAAAACTAACAAAGGGAAAGTAGTAAAAATGGTGGCAGGGAATTCTGCATTATTGTTAAATATTTTAAATAGAAATGGAATAAACTCTCCAATAAAAGGCACCAATTAGCACAATAGTTAAAACTCTATGTGTAATACAAGAGACTCAATTTTTTTACAAAGGCACAAACTAGATGAAAGTGGAAGAATGGGAAAACAATATTCAATGCCAATAATAATGAAAAACATGCACTGAAACATCAGAGACTCACAATAATGAAGCAAATATTGACACATTTGAAAAAAGAAATAAATGGTTCTTTGAGCTAGTAATAAACTTCAATATGCAACATTTAGTAATGGGTTGAACATCTAGATAGAAGATTAATAAGAAAATGTAAGACTTGAGCAACACTATGAACAACCAAGAGCTAAATGATATATGTAGAACACTTCACCCAAAATGATCAAAATACACATTTTTCTCTAATGCAACCAGGTCATTCTTCAAAATAGAATACACTAGACCACAATACAAAACATAATAAACTTTAAGAGATTGAAATCATAAAATGAATCTTCTCTAACAACACTGAAATGATGCTAAAAATAAAAAACAGAGATATACCTGGAAAATGAACTATGTGGAAATCAAACATACACTCAGTCAGTCAAAGAAAGAAATAACAAAGGCAAGTAAGAAATTTCTTGACAAGAATGAACAAAAACAGGATATACCAAATCTTATAGAGAAGCTAAGGCAGTAGTGACAAAGAAATGTGTAAATCTGAATTCAAATTTCAATATATAAGACTTAACCTCACAACTTGAGTTACTAAAATATAAGAACATAATAAAACCAAAGAAAGGAGATGGACTGAAATTACAAATACAATATTGGAGAAAAAGGAAATAGAGAATAAAAATCCAATATAATATATGAATAAAATCAAAAGTTGTTTCTTTTTGTGAACAATAAAATTAACAAAATGTTGCTAGTCTGACAAAGACAAAGAGACAGGACAGAAATAATAACAGAAATGAAAGAAGGGACATTATTATACACTCCACTGTAATAAAATGGCATATATAAGAGAATAAAATGAAGAATAATGCCCCCCAAAATAGATAACCTAGATGAAATGGACAAACTACTTACACTCACTCAAGAAGGACTAAGAGATTTCAATAGACTTTTTAAAAAAACAGATATCAAATCAGCAATCTAAACTTCCCAACAATCAAAAAATCAGCACATGACATTTACATTTGTGAAATTCACCAAACATTAACAGCTATTTTGCTCACTTTCCTCCAAAATTTTTTTTCAGAGATAATATTTCCTAACTCATTGTATGATTTGAACCTCACCTTAATACCAAAGACAGATAAATATACCACTAAAAATTATGGAACAATATCCCCTTGAATATTGATGCAAAAACTCTCAAACAGACTCTAAGCAACAGAATCCAATAGCATGTCGACAGAATTATACACTATAACAGATTTATCCCAAGTAAGCCATGGTGGTTCAAAATAAGAAAATTCATTAACATAATACAGTATGTTAATAAAATGAAGAAAAACAGAAAAACAATCAAAATTAAAAATGTGACCATTTAAATTGAAGAAGAAAACTCATCTGGCAAAATCCAGTACTCTTCTTGTAAAACTATCATAGAACAAAAATAGTCAAAATTAACTCATTATGATGAAGGTCATATATGAAAAACGTACAGCTAGAATCAGATTCAGGGAAAAGACAAGGGTGTCCATCGTCATCAATATAGTTCAGTTCTAGCCAGAGTAATTAGGCAAGAAAACAAAATAAGAGGCATCCAAATTTGAATGGAAGAAGTAAAACTTTCATTGTTTTCAGACAGCATGGACCCATATATAGGAAATTCTCAAAAATGTCCAACAACCCTAAGAGTTAATAATTGTTAGCAAAATGGAGGACATAATATCAATAGAAAAAAGGTGATATCTCTATAGATTAGTAATTAATAATTTTAAGAGGAAATCAAGAATAAAATTCTACATACTAGAGAAAGGGTAAAACATCAAATAACTAAAATTAAATTTAATCAAATCTGTAAAGGACTTATACAGAGAAAACAAGAAAACATTTCTGAAAGTATTCAAATAAAATCTATATAAATGGAAGAATATTCCATGTTCATGGATTTGAAGATTAAATATCATTAAGGTGTCAATTCTACATAACATGATATACATGTTAAATGCAATATGAGTCAAAATTCCAACACACAGCTTAACAGAAATGGAAAAGCCACACAATAATTTGTTTTTTTTTTTTAATTTGAAGGACAAAAGACACAAAATCAACTTTAAAAAACAGAAGGGTTTTGGAGCCCTAACACATTCCAATTTCAAAATTGGTACATAAAAACCAATGAAATTGAATTGGGTGTTCAGAAATAAACCCTCCTATCTATGGTCACTTTTTTAAAAAAGTCGTGCCACATCTGTTCAATGATAAAGGATTTGTGTCTTCAATATATGGTGTTGAGAAATCTGGATTGCTATATGAAAAAGAATGAAAGTGGCCCCTATCTCTCACCATAAACAAACATTCAATCATGGGTCAAATAAATAAGTACCACAAGTATAAAATCTTTTGGGGATTGAATTATGTACAATAAAAAAAAATCATGTACTGAATTTTAACCGATTCCAATTTAAATAGAACATTTTTAATTAAGGTGTGATGAACTGAGTCCATTATGGGCTGCAATATGTTTTTCCAATTCTTTATAAGCAGAATGAAATTCAAATGTTGAGAAAAAGTCACAGAATAAGCAGAAACCACGGGATTGAGGGTTAAAGGGAAAATATCATCATGCACATTGTCACTGACAGAAAAACCAAAGACAAAGGATGACTGACAGTGAGACTCAGAACATCACACACTTTGGGGAGAAAAAAACAGCTTTTGATTTTGTTAATTTTTTTCTATTTTTAAAAAATTCTGAATTCCATTTATTTGTGCCCTAGTCTTGGTTATTTCCTTCTCCTTTCAGTTATGCTTGAATTGAGATAAGTTGCTTTTCTTTTTCTAGTTCTTCCCAGTATGCAGTTAGGTCTTTGATTAGCTTTTTCCCTTTTAATGTAAGTGTTCAGGACTATAAATTTCCCTCTTAGCACTGCCTTTCCTCCATCCCTTAGGTTTTGATATGTTGTGTTCTTGTTTTCATTCATCTTGAGAAAATTGCTAATTTTCCTTGCAATTTCTTCTTTGACTCAGTGATGGTTTAAGAGTGTGTTTTTAACTACCACATACTTGTGAATTTTCCAGTTCTCCACCTGTTTTTGATTGTCAGCCTCATTCCCTTATGGTCAGAGATTACACTGTATATAATTCCAATCTTTCTTGATTTATTGAGACTTGTTTTGTCACCTAATAAGTGGTCTCTCCTGGAGAATGATTCACACATACTTGAGAAGAATTATATCCTGCTGTTCAGGGGAGGAATGTTCTATGTATGTCTGTTAGGTCTAGTTCATTTATAATATTTTTCTAGTCTTTGTTTGCTCTTTGATCATCTAAATGTTCTAAATGTTCTATCTACTGATGTGTCTCATGTATTGAAGTCTCCAAAAATTGTTGTAGATATGTCTATTTCCCCCTTCAGTTTTTCAATCTACAGAACAAGAAGGAGGATAATTTACTATGCTAATGAGTCTAGTCATAGCTTAATTTTGTCAAATTTCTCATTAGTTTGGGTCAAATTATTCCTAAGTGAAGCAATTTTTTATTCAGAATATCATTTGGTGGCCTTTGCATACCAATAAAAAATGCTGCCTATGGGTTCTTAGAATCTTATTCCCTTTATTTTCTGAGGTGACTCCCAAATGATCAATTTTGTTCAGGTCAAACATTCCCCAAAGTGGCTATGAAAGCCCAATTCATCTTGGATGAAGTTATGCCATTTAAAAAGACAGCTTCAATATTGCATTATAATAAGAGTACATAAAGAACAAGGAATTTTTCCTGGAGGATGGGAAGATTTAGATTTAGAGCATCCCTGGAGAGCTAGCAATTTTCTGTCAAAATATATCACACATCCACATCGTATCTCAGGCCCCAATACTGACAGGTGACCACTGCCGAATGAAATTCTGACCATTTGTATTCTAGCAGGTGGAAGCATAGAGAATGCTGTCTCTGGATTAAAACTAAGCTGCAACTACAAAATCATGACAGAATGAGAAGTATGTCATATTATTTTACTGATTCACAACAAAGCTTTTCCAAGTGAATGCTGGTATGTATTCAGAAACTGCCAGTAATTTTGTTAGTGGATCACATGGAAAATAATGGTTGGTGTCATTCCCATTTCAATTCTTTGATCTTAGGTCTGTGAATCCCAGCTATGGGAAATATAGCACCATAGAGTGAACACTGATTTAGAGGATATACAGTTCTTGAGGAGCATTTACCCATCCCTGTTAGGCATTGCTCCACTGTTGATATTGTGATTGAGTCTTCAAAATGCCATGCATGGTTCTATCAATCTATCTGTTTTAGGATATGGCTTACATGCTAAGGTCAGCTAATCCCATGAATATGGACCACAATGTGCATTTTGTTTGCACTAAAGTGATTTCCTTGAGCATAACCAATTTTTGTGGGATACCATGATGGTGGTTAAGGCATTCTAAAGGGCACATAAAAGGTCATTTTGGAAATAATATTGTGATTAAAGAAAGCAAATCAAGATCCAGAGTAAGATTATTTTCCAGTAAGAAAAAAATGTTGCCCCTTCAATTATGAAAGTGGTCAAATATACTCAACCTGTCATCAAGTTATGGTGTGAACACATTGGAGAATGAAGACAATCAGGGTCCTAGTGTTGGTCTCTGCTGCTGTCATACTGGATACAGGTTGGCCTTGGTAAGTGGAAATGCATGACACTGAGACTATGCATAACCAGCATTCAAAACACCCTAGACACTTTGGTACTGAGCCCTTTGGGCAATGGCTGGGGAAAAGTCTCTGTGGTATTAACAGTACAGGCCTTCCTATCCACTTGATTATAAAACCTTTCTTTGCTAAAGAAAATTCAGATGAGCATTTACATGGGACACAAGTATGTTCTGTATTTTCACCCATTCAGGAACTTCTATCTACACATCTGTCCCCAAGAAGAGTTAGTCTCCAATATTCCATGTTCCTTTTCAACCCTGACAACCCAGCCAGAATATAGGTCACTGCTCATGAATTTGTATAGCAATTCACATCTGGTGATTTCTCCTTCCAAACAATATAAACTACCAGGTATTCTGCCTTAGGTTCTAGACTATGTGAGGATTTTCCTCCACAACTCTACTTTATTAATATACCCAAAAGGGAATGTAATACTACAGCTGTCTATTTTGGATGATATATCTATATTGTGTAAAACACTCTGTAAACAAGGCCCAAGCTTTCACTTCCTTTAAGGAGCTCCCTTAGAAGCCAAATCTCTGGGCTGGGTGAGAAAAGGTAAGATGGAAGAAATGGAGGCAGAACACATTTTTAAAAAATACCCTTTTTCTTATATTTTTTTAAATGATACTTAGATTATACAAGTGTTACATAAAAAATATAGGGATTCCCATATGTGCCACCTCCCACACCTCCCACAACCTTCCACATAAACATCCTTCATTAGAGTGGCACATCACCTGCAATGTATAAACACATCCTGGGGCTTTGCCACTAAGCATGTACCATAGCTCACTTTGTAGATGACACTCTCTCTCACACAGCTCTGCATCATATATGATGATATAAAATGGCCTATATCTGTCATTGCACTGTCACTCAGGACAATTCCCAAAAAAGCCCCTGTATTACAACTGCTTTTCCCTCTCCCTGCCCCCAGAGCATCCAGTGGCCACTGGCCCCACAATAGTGTTATAATTTCTTCCATTGCTTGAATCACATATGTCTACAATAGAATACCAGTAAGTCCACTCTAGTCCATAGCTCTTCCCCCAATTCTGAAAGCAGTGTAGAGTAATAGGGGAAAAAAGTGGAGTACCAATAATGTAATGGGAAACCAAATAGAGAAAAATATATAGAATGATTTTAAAAAGCCAGAATGATGAGGAGAGAGAGAAAGAGTAAAGAAATGACTGAAAGAAAAAAGTTAGTAAAAAAAAGAAAGAAAACAGAATTAACAAGAAAGAAATTGAATCCAGTAAAGTTGAGGAGTAATGATAAAATGTGGAATGTAAGAAGCTCAACAAAAAGCAGAAGATAGAAAGATGAAGGAAGGAAATGAGATAGCATTGGTAGACAAAATCAGTATACACAGAAAATGGGAAAACAAGGAAAAAGAAGCACAGCAAAGAAGAAACAAGCTGGTAGCATCTAATTAAAAAGAGTGGGGGAAAGAAAGAGGAAAGAAAAGAAGGAAACAGACAAACAAGAAACCAAATGAACACACAAGCAAGCAGTCAAACAAAGCTAAGGAAGAACACCATTCCTTCTTGGACCCTTGTGGAGCCTCTCACTCTGCCTGTGTTCATCAATTAATTAACCTACAGGATTCTCTCTTCAGGTTTTGTGGCAGATTTTAGCAAGTAACTAAGTTAAAAAAAATTTTAAGTAACCTTTTTTTTTTTGGTGAAATAAGGGACCCAAAAGAAGTAGTAGAAAGATAATGTCTATATTTTCCCTGTCCTATGGTATCAGCTGGATGTTAGATATCCTGGTGAATCACTTCTCTTAGAGGAGTCAGGTATCAAACTAGGGACCTCATATATTCAAGGCAGAAATTCCTTCACTGAGCTAACTTACTAATTGAGCCAGTTAGCTCTTCAGAAAGCTATTTAGTCACTTTCCCCTGGGAAGGTTTTACTCTCCTGTGGCAGCAGGATTCAGCAGGCTGTATGAGCAGATCCCCCAACACTCTCCTGTTCAGGTTGAGTTCCCTTTTGAATTTCAAATGGGACCCTGATGACTGAGTTCACCTCACTGAAATGGTTTACAAGCCTCTTCTTGACCACTTCCTCCTCCCAGGAGATCTTAAATAGGCTTGTAGAAACATTAAACACTTCCCACTGCCTGACTTCCATAGGGGAGTTGAAGTTTTGATAGTCCTCAGTATGGAACTATTAAATTGGCTGAGTCTGCCCTCTCTCAAGCCAAGCTTCTGTATCACAGGCAGTTAGATAAATCAGGCTTCCCCAGCAGATTTGCCTCTCTTCTCAGCCTGGTACCATTTCAAATGGGCTTCTGTGCTCCCTAAAGCTCTAAGAGGGTACAGACAACCAAGTTCACCATACCAAAATGGTTTACAAGTCTTTTCTAGACCACCCCCTCCTCCCAAGGGACCCTAAATAGGCTTGTGGAAAGTTTTAAGCACTATCCACTGCCTGACTTCCTTAGGGGAGTTGAAATTCTGATAGTCCTCAGTGCAGAAGTATTAAATTGGCTGAGTCCACCCTCTCTCAAACCAAGCCTCTACATTCCAGGGCAGTTAGGTAAACCAGGCTTCCTCAGCATAGTCACTAATCTTCTCAGCCTAGTGCCACTTCAAGCCACCTGGTGTGCTGCCCAAAGCTCTAAGTGGGTCCAGACAACCAAGTTCACCACAACAAAATTATTTATAAGCCTCTTCTAGACCATCGCTTCCTCCTTGGTCACCCTAAACAGGCTTGTGGAAACGTATTAAGCACTTCCCACTGCCTGACTCCCTTTGGGGAGTTGAAGTTCTGATAGTCCTCAGCATGGAATTATAAAATTGGCTGAGTCTGCCCTCTCTCAAGCCAAGCCTCTGTATCCCAAGGTGGTTAGGTAATCAGGCTTCCTCAGCAATTTCTCCTCTCCCCTCAGCCTGGTGCCACTTCATGCTGGCTCGTGTGCTCCCCAAAACTCTAAGGGGGTCCAGGCAAACAAACCCCCACAAAGGAAACCCCTATCCATCCTTTGCCAGAACCCTCCCACTCTCAGAGAATGCACCTTTGCACTGTGTTGCTGGCTGGAATTGGGGCTCACCCTAGCCCTTTACCCTGAGGATGGGGCTTAGCAGTCCATGTCTGTGATTTCCAGCTTTGGGCTAGAGACTCATGGTTTTATCTTAAGCAATATATCTCCCTGTCCAGCTACCTCCAGATCAATATCCCAAAGGCTTTCACTCTGTGGGGTCCCAGAACAGTTCACTTGGACAGGATTCTGTCCCCAAAAATCTGTCTTTTGTGAAAGAGATGGTGAGTGCCCACTTAAACCAATGTCTTCTTGGTCCCTCCAGCTGTCTTTTGTGAAAGAGATGGTGAGTGCCCACTTAAACCAATGTCTTCTTGGTCCATCCCAGCAGTGGGCATTTGAATCACTGTTCAGCAACTTACTTGTTCCTTCATTACCTAATAGATCCTGATCTCCTAAAAGCCACTTCCATTTTATGATTGAGTGCTGCAGTGTATGCCCACCTTACTAGCTTAGTGAGTCAGGTATTTCACAATGGGCAACACAGTTCTTATAGTATTACGTGGCCCATGAGTAAGTGATCAGTCCCCACTATGGGCCTGCAAAGGGTTAAAGGTTTTTTCTCAAAAGGAGAGTAATTATTTACAAAGGATGACAGGCTTTGTTTCCAAATCCCACATTTATACTCTGCTATTCTCAATTAGAATCCTGGCAAAGTCTCCAAACAGCATCCCTCTTGCCACATACTTTTCAAGCACCATTGGATATGCTGGATCAGTTTGGCCCTAGTGGCAAAATAGCTTGCATGTTAGTCTAGAATTGTTGCAGAGACTCCTCATAATCCAGTCCCCACTCAAAACTAGCAGCCTTTTTCATTACTCAATAAATGTGTCAGAGTAGCACATTCAAATGAGAAATATGTTGGTTCCAAGCTGCTTTCAGGAATACTTAGTATTTTGAATCTTTTTAGATTGTATGACAGGGCAGATGCAACAGATTATCCTTCACTAAGAATAAGATTTCATCACTTTGCCTTCTCTACTGGTTGCCTTCAAATTTTACTAATATGGAAGCTACATGGATTTTTTTGTTGTTGTTGAAATTAGTACACATCTCCTGATGTTCAAATGTTTTACCAATAAGTCTACAGCAGTAGTACTTTTTGCTCACTAAGTCCAAATAAGCATATCTTCTAATTAATGGTCTGTAGTTGTGAGTTTTGAAAGACAATTTAATAATATACTAGCAGACTACATTATAACATAAGGTGAAGATTTGCTGTACCACTGAGGAATGACAGTGAAGGTAATTTTCTGGCCTTGTCAGCTGAAAGCAAACCAACTAATATTGAAAAAAAGTATTTTCCAAACCAATAGCTTCAAAGCAAAAATCTAGGGAATATTTAAAATTTTCAAGCTGTGTTACATATCTGAAACAGTAGCTGCAACTCGAATAATCACCTGGTTTAGTTTATGATAATACACTGTCACCCTCTAAGTTCCATCTGTTTTCTGCACAAGCCAAATAGGAATGTTGAAAAGTAATGTGATGGAATCATCATCCCTCCATCTTTTACCCTTAGATTAGTATATGAGATTCCAAGGCAAGGAAAGGGCATAAAAAACTCAAAGCCTGTGACATTTACTTCTACTAGGCCTTTAAATATTCATTCATGTAGAATAATAGAGTTATCTGTCTACTGCCCCAACTCTCAGGTTAATAATTTTATCCCTAAATTTAATACTCTCTGTGAAGTTCTCAATGAGCTTAAATTATCTCTCAAGCCACCTTGAATTGTGGTAGTTTAAAATTTAAACTAGAGCCTTAGTACTATTATTAAATACTTAAAATTTTTCAAAGTTTATCCCTTTATATTATTTTATTAAATACATATTTATTAAATATTGAGGAATGATGAAAGTTATTTCAGAAAGAGGAAACTGGAATTCAGGAGATTTAAGATAGTAACCTAAAGCCACATAACTAGTACATATCAGGCCTAGGGCTAGGTACTAGAAAATAATTATTACATTCCCTTTCCAATTCTATACCATGTTATTTTTCCACTGAGGGATCACTTTTATTAAGAGTCAAAGTGCTTACATGTAGTCATTTTAATCATGCAGTTCATTTTTCCAGAAACTTTCACTTGAATTTTATGGGGAAAAAATCTCATCTGTTGCTCTTCTGTTTGCAGAAGAGGGAAATTGTATTTTCTCCGTGGGTATCTTCTATGGAATAGAAGAGATTAATGAGCTGGCATAATTATTCAATGTATAGTATTCACAATGTATTTTAATTAAGTGATGATTTCAGTTCCAGAGATAAGAAAAGATTTTCATCAGGTACACAACATTTTGGAAGCTATTACCCTCAATCTCAAACTAAAGTACGAGTTTGACTATTTCATTTGAGAAAGGAATTTGTACTTTACTCAGAGTTGCATTACAGGTGTGTCACATGCCTTCTAGGGATCTTAGGTGGGAAAATAAGAAGGTCTTGCAACATACTTAGGAAAGTAAAGATGCAACATAGAAATTTGCTTTAATTATGGTTATGGATCATGAGAAAATAGGGGAAAAATAAATAATGGATTATATTTAAATATGAGTGAAATTATTTTTAAACATTAGTTTTAGAAACATTTTAGATTTACCTTTACAGAAAAATTACCCCAGAAGTATAGGAATTCCCCTATAACCTTCCACACAATCACAAATAATTTTCCCTATTATTGACTACTGAGATTATTGTGGGATATCTGTTAGAGTTGATGGACCAATATTAAAGCATTGCTACTAACCAAAGAGTATAGTTTACATTATAGTTCACATTTTGTGCTGTACAGCTCCATAGGCTTTGACAAATACTTAATATTGTGTGTCTATCATTGTAGTATTAAAAAGAAGTATCTCATCACCCTAAATATGCCCTGTTCCACCCATTCATCATGCTATCCCTTCTGAACCCCTGGTATCCAAAATATTTATATCATGTTACATAGTCTACCATCAACACAATATAACAAAAACAATAACAACTAATTTGCTTTGGTCCTTGGCCACAAACCTCAACAATTGTTCAATCCCCAATTCCTAAGGACATCTGTAAAAAGAGTCCCAGGCTGAGAAGGGTCTCAGATACCATGGGGTAGATGAAAGGAAATATTTTGTCCACAGCTGGGATGGGTCTGTCGTTCATCATCATTTTGTTGGTTGTTTAGGACAAGCACAGAGAACTGGTGAGTAGGAGTTGTCCATTGTTCTGTGGGGATTGAGCACTCAACTGACACTCAAACAGTCTGAAGATTTATGTCTAAGAGATGTGTACTTAAAAGGTACATCTAATATAGATTAAAATAGAGAATAGAAGAATCATGGTTAGGGGAAATATAAATGAGTATAACTATGTTATATTGGGGAGATAGATTATCATATATTCCCAGATAGGGTTCACTGAAAAGGTTTTGAGTTCATGAGGCTGTTTGCTTTGCCTTTGTTATCCAGATGTCCCTAGAGCCCTCAGGAGCACTATTATTTGATGCTTTATTTACTGTGACAGTGAAGTCTGTCTGAAACCTGCATAAATTTAACCTCCAAAATGATCTCCCAACATATTTTGAAATATCCTAGCCATATAAAATATTTTTTATTTACTGTTTACCCCTTTTGGTTGAGGTCTTTTTCCAAATGTTTTGCTCTTCCATGCTTAGTAATAATTCCTCAGTTCCATAGAGGCTCACATGCAGGAGTCATGTCCCACAGTAGGGGATACGTGGAGAGTTTACTATCAGAGTTTGGTTTTGAGAGGGGACACATTTGATTACTAAGGAGGTGTTCAGTGGCTAACTATTAGGCCTTAATTATAATTAAGCTATATTTCATTTTTGTAGGAGTAAGGTTAATACATACAATCATTAGATTGAGGACGTGGCATATAGTCTTGTTTTCTTTATGTGGGCAGGAAATATATTTCAGAGATTTTTGCCATTTTATTTGAGGCAATAGCAGGATTTAAAAGTGTAATATTTTGTTACCTGCTTTGTAGCCACTATCTATTGAAAATACATACCTATGACAATATAAAGGCATTCATATCCCATAAAAGTACATTTTAGGTGCATTTCCCCCATATATCACACCACTATCAATACCCTTTGCTAAAAATGTACCTTTAATATAGATCCTGTAAGAACATTCTTATATTTATATTCTTAACTGCAATATTTGGTCACACCAGAATTCACTTAGTCATAAAGTTGACCATTTTATCTCTAACTTTTCTTCTATCCTCATGTACAGGCCCAACCTTCCACATTCAACCATGTACATGCTCACACTTCAGCATCATTAATTATATTCACATTGCTGTGCACCATCACCTCCATCCATTCCCAAACTATTATTAACCAAAGTATAAATAATGCACAGATTAAGAATCAGCTCACCAATTCCAAACCCATCCTATCTTCTAGCAACCTATCTCCAAATTCTACCTTCAAGAGTGTGCTTACACTCTTTATTTCGTATCAATGAGATCATGCAATATTTTTCCTTTGGTGTTAGCTAATTTCACTTAACATAAAGTTCTTAAGGTTCATTCATGTTATCTAATGTGTCAAAATTTATTCCTTCTTCCAGCTGAATAATATTCCATTGTATGAATATATCACATTTTATTTTTCCATTCATCTGTTGATGAAGACCTTGGTTGCTTCCACCTTTTGACAATTGTGAATAATGCTGCTGTGAACACTGGTGTGCTTACACTTATATTTTGTCAGGGATT
Source organism: Cabassous unicinctus (assembly GCA_029593785.1). NCBI lineage: Eukaryota > Metazoa > Chordata > Mammalia > Cingulata > Chlamyphoridae > Cabassous > Cabassous unicinctus. The sequence continues at coordinate 24,791 of JAQZBX010005430.1, forward strand.
TCAATTCCATTGAGTATACATCTAGTTCTGGGATTGCTGGATCATACAGGAATTCTCTTCTTAAATTTCTGAGGAACTGCCGAAAAAGTCCCCCAAAGTGGCTGAACCATTCTCTTTAGCACCAACAGTCAATGTGTATTCTTATTTATCCAATTTCTCTCCAACCCTTGTAGTTTTCTGATGTTTTTAAAATAGCAGCTAGTCTATTAGGTGTGACATGGGTGGAACAGGGCATATATGGGGCAGTGAGATTCTTCTGTATAATATTGCAATGTCAGACAGATGACATTAAACATTTGTCAAGACCTATGAATCTGTAAAACACTAAGAGTAAACATAGTGTCAATTATAGACTTTGTTAGCAGCAATGATTAAATATTGGTTCATCAACTTTAACAAATGTACCACTCTAATCTTAGATGACAATAATAGGAGAAACTGTGTGTGTGTGTGTGTGTGTGTGTGTGTGTGTGTGTGTGTGTGTTAGGAGTTATATGGAAATTCCCTGTACTTTAAACATAAATTTTCTGTAATTGTGAATCTAAAACTTCTCCAAAAATAAAGTTGAAAAAAAGTCTTATTTTTAGTTAGCAGTGTTTTCATATCTTAGATTATGTTTAAATAAAGCATTTATCTATCCTCCAATGGAATATTTAAGATATATAGATAAACTGAGCTATATATACATACACACACACACACACACACACATATATACCTATGATTATGTTCAAACTGATTCTTAGTAAAACTTCATTGATTAACTTATATTGATATTGTTAGCTTTTGCATAATATGATTTTCACTTACTGTAGTTACAGATGTCCTCAGGAGATGACAGCTTGACATAACCTCACATGGTTTTAGTGAGTGCTCAGCACTCATTATGCAGTGAATTCCCATTCTGTAATCCCTGTGAAGGACTCCCTAATGTTACCTCAGTTGCTCCATGTGCCTTTATAATCTCAGATCCATCCAGCTCTCTGGAAATACCTTTTGCACTCTTTGGCTCATCACAACAGATATTTGCCCCCATTAATATATTCCCACTGTTTAATTAAAGTTATTAGATTCATCCTGAATCTCCCAAAATTATCTCATAATGACATATTAATATTTATTGAGTGTATAGTTAAGGTTCAGAAAAAAAGTATAATCTAAAGAATAACTTCCAACTGGATGCTATTTGCAAATGGAACAAGATCTAAAAAGCTAACCAGTTTATTTTTGAGAGTTCCTTTGATGAAGATTTTTCTAATTTGCTATCTCTGCCTTTAACCATTTGAAATGAACTGCTATTTATCATCATTCCTCAAAGTTTACACCCAATGATCAAATCCCCAATAAATGATCTCCCATTAGCTCAATGCACATCTGCTTCAGCCTTACTAATTCTGCTTTATTTTTTTACTAAGATTTATTTGAATTGCTATTATTATTGGATATTTACTTTTATTTCAATAGCATTCACTTTTTCCCCATAACAATGCCATGAAAACAATGTAATTAAAAGTTAATTCTTAAGACTGAATTTGAGATTTAATCCAATAATTTTCAGAACATCATTTTTTAATCAATTATACAAAGAGAACTCATATGTCTATTGGAACAAACACATTTTTGATAACAGAGTTAGAATTAAATCTATACTCAAAAGTCCTTTTGAAAAAAATTTTTAGAAACAAAATACTGAGTATAATTTCAATATCATGTTGTCTTATAAAAAACCAGCTATCTGAAATAAAATCTGCAGCAGTTTGATACCACTTATGAAATTGATAAATAGTTATTGGATTCTGTTTGTAAACTAGTCTGTCATTCTGGGCATATTAGATTATAATACATTCAGAGGTTTCACTTTTACTTGATTAAATAATGACTAAGGCATTGTTTGGGCCACATCAGTAGGATGTAGTGTCCCTGCCTCCTTGGTGGGCAGGAACTCCTAGAGAAACCACACTGCAGAGAAGGAAGTTTGGAGTTTTGGATGTTGGAGCCTGGGGAGTAAGGACACAGTGGAGCAGAGAGAGGGCTCAATTAGATACAGCAGAACCCCCAGAAAGAGAGATAAGCAGTTTGCCTGATATTCTACAGCTGGCCTTGTGGAGAAAACAGAGCACCTGAGCCCAGAGAGAAATGAGCCCTGGAAAGAGAAGAACCCAGGAACCAAACTCTTGCAGATGTTGACAGCCATCTTGCTCCAATGCATGGTGACTGACTTTGGTGAGGGAAGCAACTTATGCATTATGGCCTGGTAACTTTAAGCTTCTACTCCAAATAATTACCCTTTATAAAAGTCAACAGATTTTTGGTATTTTCCATCAGCACCCCATTGGCTAATTCATTTTAAATCTATTTCCTTATTATCTTTTTTTGTTGTTGTTTATTTATTTTTTATTTTAAAAGATGGCTAGATTACATAAGTGTTACACAAAAATTACAGGGATTCCCATGTTCCCCACCTCCCACACCTCCCACAATCTCCCACATAAACATCTTTCAGTAGTGTGGCACATCACCTGCAATGGAACAATATTTGCC
>JAQZBX010005430.1:27431-56510 GCA_029593785.1 Cabassous unicinctus
TTTTTTTTTTTTTGAAAGATGCTTAGATTACATAAGTGTTACACAAAAATTACAGGGATTCCTATGCTCCCCACCTCCCAAACCACCCATAACCTCCCATATAGACATCTTTTATTAGTGTGGCACATCACCTGCAATGGATATAAACATCCTGGGGCTTTGCCACTAAGCATGCGCCATAATTCACATTGTATAACACACTCTCTCCCACAAGTTCTGCATGTTACATGCTGATGTAAAATGTCCTATATCTGTTGTTGTAATGTCACTCAGGATAATTCCCAAATCCCAAAAAAGCCCCTGTATTACAACTGCATTTCCCACTCCCTGCCCCAAAAGCATCCATTGGCCAATGACTCGACCTCAATGTTGTAATTTCTTCCATTTCTTGAATCACAATATGTCTAAAACAGAATACCAGTAAGTCCACTCTAATCCATAGCTCTTTCCCCAATCTTGAGGAGTCTGGGATGGTGATGTCCACTCCACCTCCATGTGAGAGGGGGCTTATATCCTATGGATATGGTGGATGGGATTATCCTGCCTGCAGCTGCAGATGCTATACTTTCCCTGGGATTGACATTGTCCGTCATCCTGTCCTCACCAGGTGACTTGTGTGAGTCCATTGAGTGGTAGAGTAGGAGTTGCAGCACCACCAAAATTCCAGGCACGGTGGGCACATGGGCAAGCCAAAGGCTCTAGTCTCTGTAATAATACCTACAAACTCCAGCACCAAGTATAGGTTTGAAAAGAAGGGTCTGATGGGCCATGTGCAGGGAGGACATATTTGAGTCCAATTCTGTCACTCTCAGGAGCACAGATTCCAAAGTATAGCCCACAAATAAGGCATCAATTTCTGGAGCTATACCCCCTTATATAGGACCTAGGTGTCACCAAAGCCCTCAGGAGCCCCTCTGTGTGGGCTGATATCCACTTTAGTATTCTATGAGATCCTGCTGACGTGTGCATAAGCATTACCTCTGGGATGACCTACCATCTATCTTTGAAGTCTCTTAGCCATATGAACTCATTTTTCTTTACATTTTCCCCTTTTATTCAAGGTCTTTTTCAAGTTATATTGTCAATTGGCCATTGGTATTAATCCCTCATTGCCAGGGAGGCTTATCCCTGGGAGTCATGTCCCATGCTGGGGGAAAGGTAATGCATTCATAAGCTGCCTTTGCCTTAGAGAGAGGCCACATTTGAACAAGGAAGCTCTCAGGTGGCAACCCTTAGGCACCTCATAACAGAAGGCTAAGTTTCTATTACAAGAGCAAACTCATAAGGGTAGTCATCAATAACAAGAGCCCATTAGTGGAGCATCCTCTTTTGTCACACACTGCCCCTGCATCAATGGATTGTTGCTGCTCCCTTGGAGAAATTCTAGAACTCTCCAGGCTGGGAATTCAGTATTCTCTCATTTATTGAGTGATTCTCCACCCACTGTGACCATGCCCCACCTGTTAATCATTTGAACAATTTTATATATCTTTCGTGTATAGTCAGGTGAATTTCCTCCCATGGAAACCCCAACCTAGACACTACCCACCAATGATCCTCTCCTGCCCCCATTGTAACCCTTCTGTTATCCAAACCTTCCTTGAAGATGAAGCCCATATAATAGCCAAATACAATTAATAGGAAAATGAAATAATAAAGATAAGTTTAAATATAAGAGATAAAATATGTGGAAATTTAAAAAGAAACACTGATAATAAAATAACATTAAAGGATTGGGATATTCAAAAAATGGGAAAAAACAAAAAAATTTTTAAAAAATTTTTAAACATTTTTTGTTTTATCCCTGCATTATCAGGTGTCCAGTCTGTACCATGGCACCTTCCCTCTCTAAGTCTCCAGAGTCTCCCAAATTTTCATTTAATTTTCAAAGAAGTTTTAGGCCACAGCAAAATCACACACAGAATACTAGAGACTCTCATATAACCAAACTCCTCCCCCTTTTCTCACCCCATATTAAAACCTTTTTGTATGTGGATGGTAGCATTGTTTTAACTGTTATACAGATAATGAAATATAGCTACTAAACATTGTCAATGGTTTACAGTATAGTTTACAATTTAGATGGTACTGTTTAATAATTTTTTATGATTTTTACCATGTCCTGTGTCCATCACTGTAAGGTAATAAAAACCATTTCCCCTGACCACTGAATACCCACTGTTTGATCTTTTCTCTTCCTTAATCCCCAACACCCTGGGACACATGACACCCCCCCGACTTGACTCAATGGATGACAAGATTCACAGTTACATGCAACAAAAGGTCTTGATAAGCTAATTGTCCTCCCCTATTAGGATTTACCCTTGCTTCTAAGAGACAAACACCTGTCTGTTTCTGGGTGAATCAGTGCTACCAACGATGGGGGTCCATTGCCTTCCCACTCACCATGTGGATCTCCACTCCCCGATACAACACATTATGACAGAATGAACACACACACACTCCATAGAAGCATACTCCAGATGTGCCCCGTTGTGAATGCCCCCAACCTACAATCAAAACCAGTGACACTACCTTGTCATATTGCCATAAGAGAATCCCCACTCCTACAATTTCAACCTCATACCAACAAATCCCGTGTTCACCTGGTCCCTCTCCCATCTCTCCCCCCAGTATCATGGGGATTCTAACCCACTCTTCCTAATCTACCCACCTGTCAACACTGCACCACCAACCCCAGTAATATCCCTACCCGCCTGTCCTATCCTTCAATATGCAACTATACTCTATTAGTTTACCATAGATTATGTCCATATGTGTGGTGGGTCACAACTTTCTAGTCCCTTTCTCTCTCTTGTTAATCTATCTTTCAGAAAATGGTTCTCAGAAACTGCTCACTTTCCTCAATTCAAATCAGTGAGGACATGTACTGTTCATCCTTCAATGTCTGGCTTGCTTCACTGAACATTAGGCCCTCAAGATTCGTCCATGTGATTCTGCGTGTTATCACTTTATTCCTTTTTACAGCTGAGTACTATTCCATTGTATGTATGTGCCATATTTTGTTTATCCATTCATCTGTTGATGGGTACCTGGGCTGATTCCAAATTTTGGCAATAGTGAACAATGCTGCTATGAACATTGGTGTAAGTATATCTGTTTGTGTCTTTGCTTTCTATTCTTCTGGGTATATACCCAGCAGTGGAATCACTGGATCATATGGAAGATCTATTGGTAGTTTTCTGAAGAATCATCAAACTGTTCTCCACAGTGGCTGGACCAATCCACAATCCCACCAGCAGTGGATGAGGGTTCCTATTCCTCCACATCCTTTCCAACACTTATAGTCTGTTGTTTTTTTAATAGCTGACATTCTGATGGGTGTAAGATGGTATCATTGCAGTTTTGATTTGCATTTCCCTAATAGCTAGCGATGTTGAGCATTTTTTCATATGCTTTTTACCCATTTGTATTTCTTTCTTGGAGAAGTGTCTTTTCAGGTCACTTGCCCATTTTTTAAATGGGTTGTTTGTCTTTTTATTTTCGAGGTGTAGGATTTCTTTATATATGCAGGATATTAGGCTCCTATTTGATATATGGATGCCATATATTTTCTCCAATTGGGTAGGCTGCCTTTTTATTTCCTTAATAATGTCCTTTGAGGTGCAGAAGTTTTTCATTTTGAGGAGATCCCATTTATCTATATTTTCTTTTGCTGCTCATGCTTTGGGTGTGAAGTTCATGAAACCATTTCCTATTACAAGGTCCTGTAGATGCTTCCCTACATTATCTTCCAAGGTCTTTATGGTTTTGGCTCTTATATTTAGATCTTTGATCCATCTTGAGTTGATTTTTGTATAAGGTGTGAGATGGTATTACTCTCTCATTCTTTGTTTATGAATATCCTGTTCTCCAAGTACCACTTGTTAAAGACGCCATTCTCTCCCAACTGAGTGGGGTTGGTGGCCTTGTTGAATATCAGATAACTGTATATGTGAGGATCTATATCAGAACTCTCGTTTCAGTTTCACTGGTCTGTATATCTATTCTTGTGCCAATACCATGCAGTTTTGAGCACTGTAGCTTTGTAGTATGTTTTAAAGTCAGGTAATGTGATAACTTCAACTTTATAAATATATATTTTATAAATATATATTTTGTAGTTAGTTTTTCCAGTTCCTTAAAAAATACAGTGTTGATTTTAATGGGATTGCCTTAAATCTATAGATTAGTTTGGGTGGGACCAACATCTTGATGATGTTTAGTCTTCCTATCCATTAACAGGGAATATTCTTCCATTTATTTAAATCTCCTTTGATTTCCTTTAACAGTGTTGTGTAGTGTTCTGTATATAAGTCCTTTGCATCTTTAATTAAATTTATTCCTAAGTATTTGATTCCTTTAGCTACTATTGTAAGCAGTATTTTTTTCTTGAATTCCTCCTCAGATTGCTGGTTACTGGTGTACAGAAATGTTACTGATTTTTGAGCATTGCTCTTATAGCCTGCAACATTACTCGACTCCTTTATAAGTTCTAGAAGGTTTGTTGTAGATTTCTCAGGAGTTTCTAGTATAGGATCATGTCATCTGCAAATAATGAAATTTTTATTTCTTCTTTTCGAATTTGAATGCATTTTATATCTTTATCATGCCTCAGTGCTTGAGCAAGTACTTCTAAGGCAATGTTAAATGGGAGTGGTGATAATGAGCATCCTTTTCTTGTTCCTGTTCTCAGAGGGAAGACATTTAGAATTTCACCATTGAAGATGATGTTAGCTTTTGGTTTTTCATATAAACCCTTTATCATATTCAGAAACTTTCCTTCTATTCCTATCTTTTGCAGTGTTTTTGTCAGGAAATAGTGTTGTATTTTGCGAATGCTTTTTCTGCATCTATAGAGATGATCATATGATTTTTTTCTTTCAGTCTGTTTATGTGGTGTATTACATTGATTGATTTTCTTATATTGAACCATCCTTGCATACCCAGGATGAAACCCATTTGGTCATGGTGTATATTCTTCTGATATGTTGTTGAATGCAATTAGCAAGTATTTTGTTGAGGATTTTAGCATCTGGGTTCATTAGAGAAATTGGCCTGTAATTTTCCTTTTTCGTGGTATCTTTGTTTGGCTTTGGTATTAGGGAAATGATGACATCATTGAAAGAGGTAGGCAATATTCCTTCTAATTCTATTTTTTGGCATAGCTGAAGCAGGATTTTTGTTAGCTCTTTCCACAATGTTTGGTACAATTCAGCTGTGCAGTGATCTAGTCCTGGACTCCTCTTAGTTGGCAGGTTTTTGATGACTGAGTATATCTCTTTACTTGTATTTGGACTGTTGAGTTCATCAATTTCTTCTTTCATCAATGTAGGCTGTTTGTGAGTTTCTAGAAATTGGTCCATTAGCTCTAAATTATCATTCTTGTGGGCATATAATTTTTCAAAGTATCCTCTTATGATACTCAATTTCTCTGTGGTCAGTAGTGATATCCCCTTTCTAATAATTATTTTGTGTATTTACATCTATTCTCTCTTTTTATTTGTTAGTCTGGCTATGGGTTTGTCAATTTTAATGATCTTCTCAAAGAACCAGCTTTTGGTTTAGTTTATTTTTTCTAGTGTTTTCTTATTTTCTATTTCATTTAGTTCTGCTCAAATCTTTGCTTTTTCCTTCTTTCTACTTCCTTTAGGTTTAGTTTGTTGTTGCTTTTCCAATTACTCCAAGTTTGAAGTTAGGTCTTCAATTTTAGCTCTTTCTTCTTTTTTAATATATGTATTTATGACTATGAACTTCCCTCTCAGAAATGCTTTGCTTCATCCCATAGGTTTTGATATGCTATGTTGTCAATTTCATTAGTTTCAAGGTAGTTACTGATTTCTTTTGTGATTTCCTCCTTGACCCACTGTTTGTCTAAGAGTGTGTTGTTTAACTTCCACATCTTTGTCCTTAATCTGATTCTCTGGCCCTTAGTGATTTCCAGTTTCATTCCATTGTGGTCAGAGAAATTACTTTGTATAATCTCAATCTTTCTGAATTCATTGAGAGTTGTTCTGTAGCCTAGCATGTGGTCTGTCTTGGAGTATGATCCATGTGCACTCGAGAAGATTGTAAATCCTGCTGTAATTGGGTGTAATGTTGTGCATATGTCTTTTAGTTCCATATCCTCTTATGTGTTGTTGAGAACCTTTGTTTCTTTATTGATTCTCTCTCTAGATGTCCTGTCTAATGGTGGTAATGGTGTATTAAAGTCCCCCAGTATAATTTTAGAAGCATTTATTTCTTCACTTTGTTTTTCCAGAGTTTACCTCCTGTATTTTGAGTCACCCTGGTTAGATGCATAAATGTTTATGATTGCTCTCTCTTCTTGAGAGATTACCCCCTTTTTACTAATATATAGTGTCCATCTTTGTCTCTTAAAATAGTTTTGCATTTAAAGTCTATTTTGTCTGATATTAGGATAGCTACCCCTGCCTTTTTTTGGCTGATGTTTGCTTGTAAAATTGTTTTCCAGCCATTCACTGTCAGTCTCCTTGAATCCCTGGGTTGAAGTTGGGTTTCTTTTTGACAGCATATACATGGACCATATTTCCTTATCCATTCTGCCAATCTGTGTCTCTTGAGTGCTGTATTTAATCCTTTAACATTTGGTGTTATTACTCACAATGAATTTCTTACTTCAACCATATTTTCTTTGGGTTAATATATGTCTTATGCTGTTTTTATTTCTCTTTTTGGCTTTTTAGTTGTTTTTATACTGTCCTCCAACGTTCCCTCCCTTTTTTTTTTTCTTTCAACTTGTAGAACTTCCATTAGTACTTCTTGAAATGTAGGTTTCTTATTGGCATACTCTCTTAATTTCTGTTTATCTCTGAATATTTTGAACTCTCCATCATTTTTGAATGCCTGTTTTGCTGGATACAGAATTCGTGCCTGGAAGTTTTTTCTTTTACTACTTTGACTATGTCATACCATTGTCTTCTCTCCTCCACGGTTTCAGATGAGAAATCAGCACTTAATTTTATTGTGTTTCCCTTGTATGTGATGGTTCTCTTTTCTCTTGCTGCCTTGAGTATTTTCTCTTTGTCTTGAGCATTGGACATTTTGACAAGTATATGTCTTGAAGTTGGCCTTTTGGGATTTATACTGTTTGGGGTGCACAGGGCTTCCTGGACTTGTACATCCATCTCTCCCAATAGGGTTGGCAAGTTTTCAGCCATTATTTCCTTCAACACTCCTGTTCCCTTTCCCTTTTCTTTTATGTCTGGGATGCCTAAACACATATTCTGCATTTTGTGTTTTCATTTATATCCCTGAGTCCCTGCTGGATTTTTTCTATATTTTTATCTAGGTGTTCTACTATCTGCTTGATTTCATATGTACTGTCTTCCAAATCACTAATTTTTTCTTCTGCCTGTTCAAATCTGCTGTTGTGTGATTCCAGTGTCTTATTGATTTCTTGGATTGTGCCATTGATCGCCATCATATCCATTATCTTTTTAAGTATGTTTACAGTTTTTTCAGTATGTTCTCAGTGTCTTCTTAATATTCTCAATATCTTCCTTCACTTCATTAAGTTGGCCCATTATATTTGTTTGTAAAGTTTTGATTTGTTGTTCAATGTTCTGCATCTTTTCCTGGTTTTTAGTTTGTTCATTGGACTGGTCCATGTCTTCCTGTTTCTCAGTGTGGTTTGTAATTTTTGTTGCCCTCTAGTCTTCATTTTGTCTTGATGGGTTTATTCAGTTGATTAACTTCTCTCTCTGCTCTAGAGTTTTATTTAGCTGATGGTGCTGTGTGTGTTTTAAGTTTTCTCTTTGAGACTTGATCTTCTTATTTTATTTTCTGGTTCTTTCTATATTCCCTTGTTCCCAGTGGGAGTCGCTGCTCTAATCACCCTTTTTCCTGAGGGGGGGGTCACAGTTGTCTGTGTCAAGCACCACAGGCAAGGGAAAAACTCATGAACCCTATCAAAGCAATCCACCGCACCTCCAGCACCCCTAATTTCAATGTCCTCACTCCATGCACCCCCAAATCAGACTCTCCAGGTAGGGCCCTCCCCCTCATCAGCTGTCCTCAGAGAGTGAGTTAATGATTCCTCTCCTAAATCGATACCATCTTGCATCCTTTTCCCTTATTATCTTTTGAGGTTTTTTTTTCTGTAACAAAGGACAAAACTACATCAAAATGCTTCTATATCCATCTCCTAAAAATATTTAAAAAATTTTAGCATTTCAGGACCAGTTCAACTCTCCTTCCATTAAAATCAAGTTTTTAAATTGTCAAAGCTGAGTTTTAGCTAGATATAGAACCTGGTTTATCAGTTTAGTTTCTCTTCGAAATTAATAAAAAATAATTTTTATGGAAAACAAAAAAATTAGCACTAGGATCAAGAATTTCCTCGCTTAAGCCTGTCAATGTCTGACTAATAATTCAGTCCACAAATTAGACAAATTTCAATCAAGTTAATCAGCATTAAGATGTACTATCCCTCCTTTTTTCATTAGTAAAGTAGCAAGCAGAATGTGAAAATGAACAACATTTACAACGTTCTATGCATCAGGTCAGTATGGTAAATTTTATGTTTAGCACTCAAGTTATAACTTTTCACTCTTCATTTCTGAGTTCTATTATCGTTCTATCAAGAATGATTTCTTTGACTTCCATTGCTTACATGACAACACACTGTGTAAAAACTTTAAACAATCATCATTTAATACTTACTGTTAAGAAAATTTGATTACTATCTATATCTAGCACCATATTGAAAATGCAATTGCTAAAAGCACAATTTTGTCTATCCAAAAAGTTGTATGCCCCTGGCATAATAGTATATATATATGTGTAAGTGAATGGTGAGTCAAGAAATGAGTTAGTTATTGAAAGATTTAGTAATTCTGTTATGCAGCTTTATAGTTACTAGACAATACATTAATATTCATGTATAATAACAGTAGACAATTTCCAGTGCAATGCTAAATAAAATTAAAAGAGCACACTGAGAAACTCAATATTAGAAAAGAATAAACCCATCATAAATTCATCAGTAGAGTCCATATAACTGAAAAATGAGTGAGTAAATGTGGAGATAATCAAGTGGGAACTATGCAAACAGGCAAAATTTAAAGAAAAAAAATGTGGGAAAGCAATATCACACAGGACAATATCAAACTGTTTAATGTACATGAATTTAGCACTGAGCAACAAGAATAGTGAAGGAATGGACCAGAAGAAATATTTAAAGAAATTATGGTCAAGACATTTCAAAAAATAAGAAAAGATTTGAAGTGGATGTTCTTTAAGTGGTTGGGCTCCTGACTACCATATGGGAGGCCCTTGGTTCAGTTCCTGGATCCTCCTTGTTAAGGCAGGCTGGCCTGCACTCAGGGAGAGCTGATGGCCTGTGCCCATGCCTGTGGAGAGCTGAAGTCCCATGCCCATTGGCAGCTGGCACAGCAAGATGATGCAACAAAGGGAGACAAGCAGACACAGAACAAATGTGCAGCAAATGGACACAGAAAGCAGACAGTAATCACAAATGGCAAGGGGGGAATAAATTAATAAATAAAAATATATCTTTAAAAGAAATAAGGAAAGACATCAAATCACAAGGCCGCAGATGTCAGGGAACCCTCAGGAAGGTTAAATAGAAAAGCAGTCAACTGAACATAAAACACATCTAAATTCATCAGAATCACTGATGAAAAACAATGTATGTGTACAATTATGAAGGCACTCATGGGAAAGTACATATCAACTATAGAAGAAAAAACATTATTATAAAAGACTTGTCATCAATAATGACATTAACCAGAAGATAATGGAAATTTAGTTTTAAAGTACTGATAGATTTAAAAAAAATCCAGAATTAAATTACAATACCCACTGAAAACAACTTTCCTATATAAGAACATAGCAAAAGCTTGTTAGGAATATTAACACACACACATACAAAGAGAAAGACAAAAAAAAAAAACAACTTTGTGTCAGCAGAATTGTGCTTTAAAAATTACATACACAGGAATATGATAATATAAAGACTGGTGTGTGTAAACATATACATAAGTGATACTCAAAAGTAGAAATCAAGGTAAATATACAAAATATTTGATTTGTTGACTTTTAATTCTTTTAAAAATCATTGTCTAACTCCAAGCTATGTTGATGAATTGGGTTTAAACCATATGTAAAAGTAAAATTTATGAAAAATAAATTGGGAAAGAATAATTGAATCTCTATTATTTTATTGGTCTAATTTTTTAAGTTGTGTGACATATTATTTTAGGTAAACTATGATGAATTAAACATGCATAAAATAATACCAGAACAACCATGGAAACAGAGAAAATAAAAAATTATAAATAAAAGGTATTAAAATAAGATATCACTAGAGTCACAAACAGTTATGAAAAGGATAGTAAGAAAATGTTATAAACAACTTTTAGATGTAAATTTGATAACAGTTAAATATACAATTTTAAATTGCATATTTCATCTAAAATCAGAAGAAATGTGTAAAATAGTTAGTCCTGTGTCTCTAAAAGAAGATGTATTTTTACTTAAAATTCATCCAAATGATAAAAAAAAAGAAATAGTTTTCCGAATATAAAAATCTCACCTTTCCCTCAGACTGGAAGATGGACAGAGTACTATGTGAAACCTATTCAATCCAACAGAAATGGACAATCTCTTGGGAGATAGTATAGCAAAAACATGAAATAAAACTGGGCCCCAGGAATACCACAAAGAAATTTGTCACCCCATAAAGCCTAGGGAGCTACAGTCTGCACTGTTGCATCCAAGGACCACACCTTCCCTTTGTTGAGTCACACTGTTTCTGAAGTCCTTTCTTACACCAACCAGCATTTACCTGACTAATACAGGTTAAATCCCCAGCTCAATCACATCACCTGATACACACTCTTTCATGTGCATGGTTCTTTTTTTCTGTAAATGGGACAATAATTGTATGTTTGGGTATATTTTACAGCTATCTCCAAAATTACACTGTATTCTATTAGCAGCTCTAGTGGCATCAGCAAACAACATTCCCTTCTCAACCCTGTATTTGTTATTGGTTTTTAATATAATAAAGTAATACATGGCATGTTTTCAAATCTGAAAAGAGTAGTACATATTTGTAGAAAAAAAGGTATATGATAAAGTGATGATTAAGAATGTGAGCTCCAGTGTCAGTCTATCTCAGTTCTAATGTGAGCTTGTCCTTAAAACTGTTTCTTGACCATGAATTAAGTTACAAAATTTCTGTTTGTTCTAGTTTCATCTTATGCCAATTCAGCCATTCAAATATATTTATGTAGTCATTTTTCTAGTTGTTGGGGTTAGTATTGAACATAATTGGCAAAAATCTTCTGTTCACAGAACTTTCAATGAGTAAGGAAACAAAGAAGAAAAAGAAGACATAAACACAATATACAGAATGTAAGTTTACATAAGTTCTATGGAAAACAAATGAGATGGGACCGGTGTGCTTTTAAATAGCATGTAAGGAATGGTCTTAAGAGTTAGAAAATGAAAAAAAGGCTCATGCAGTTATCTAGGGGAAGATGATTTCAGGAAGAAGAAAAATTGGAAATATTCCAGGTAGCATCTAAATAATGTGTATAGGGAAGGTTGAGGAGGTCTGTGTGACTATTCCTAAGTGAGTATGATAGATAAAATGATAAAGAATGAGTTCATAATAGTAAGAAGTAGGAACAGGATCATATTGGATCTGTAGATTTTTGCAAAAAATTTTACTTTTACTCTAAAAATGATGGGAACTCCTGTAACATTTGTGAAGAAAAGTGATAAAAGACAACTTCTGTATAAAAGTATCACTCTGGCCTCTTCATTGAGATTAGTCTCAAGAAGTATAAGGAAGAAAACAGGGAGTGATACTGGGTTGGGTGGTGTAGGTTTGACAGGTTGGTAGATTGGTGAGGGTGGGTTGGAAAGTTCAAGGAACTGGGGGGGAGGTTTGCGAGTAGGACCAGGTGAACACTGGGGATTTGTGGTTGTATAGTTGAAAGTACAAAGTTGGGAATGCTTTTATGACAATACAACAAGGAAGGATTACTGGTTTAGAGTGTTAGATGGTGGGACATGCAGGACAGGGCACACCTCGAGCAGACCTCTAGGGAGTGCGTGAGTGATCATTTTGTCATAATGTGTTGTATCAGTGGGTGGAGACCTACATAATGATTGGGAAGAAGTTGGACTCTCATCCTCTGTAGGACCAATTTGTTCACAAATAGAGAGGCAGGAGTCTCTTGAGAGCATGGGTTGTTCCTAATGGGGGAGGACAAACCAGTGTTTCAAGACCTCAGTGTTTTTGCATGTAACTATTAATCTTGCCACCCAAGGAGTGAAGCCAGGGGGTCACTGTGGGCCCCAAGGGGAGGTGGAGGGAAGAATAGAATAGATTGAAGAGGTGGTATTTGGTGGGTAATGGAAGTGTTCTACATGATCTTACAATGATGGACGCAGGCCATGTTAAATATCAATCAAAATTTATAAAAGTGTTGGGTCTAAAATATAAACCATAATGCAAACCATTGACCAAGTTTAGTAGCAATGTTTCACTATTTGTATAGCAGTTATAAAAAGATACCGTTAACATATAAAAAGTTATTAATATGGGAAGGAGGAAAATGGGAAGATGTTGGGTATATGCAAGTCCCTGTATTCTGTAGGTGACTTTACTGTGACTTAAACTTCTTTGAAAACAAAATGAAAAATAGTAAGACACGGGAATAAATGGAAGAAAATGCCATTTTACAGACAGGACACTAGATATTACAGTGATGACAGGCAAAATGTCAAAAAAATTTAAAATACATTTCATATTTTCAAGTATCCTATACTTTTAATTTAATTTAGTTTTAGTTTTTAAAAATGTTTATGTATTTTATATCTTATATTTAAGCATCATTATTATTTCATTTTCCTATTACTTGTATTTGGCTATTTTAATGGCTTCATTTTTGTAGAAGCTTTGGATTACAGAAGGATTACAATTGGCAGGGGAGGATCATTGGTGTTCATGGGGCATTGCCATATTGGGGGGAGATTCACACAGTAATTGAGAGAATATTGAATTCCCATCCTGTAGAGCTCTGCCATGTTCTCTAATGGAGCAGCAACAGTCCCCCAAGTGCAAGGGCAATGACTGGTGAAGGAGGATGATCCACTGATGGGCCCTTGATATTGATGACTATGCTTGTGAGACTTTGCTCTTCAAATTGAAATTAAGCCTATGGTTGTGAGGTGCCTTAGAGTTGCCTTTAGAGAGCCTCCTTGTTACTCAAATGTGGCCTAAGCCAAATTCAGCTTATAAATGCATTGCTTTGTCCCCAGCATCTGACATGACTCCCAGGGATATGCCTCCCTGGCACTGAGGAATTACTACCAAGCACCAACTAACAATGCAACTTGAAAAAGACCTCAAACAAAAGGGGGAAAAGGAAAAGACAAATGAGTTTATGTGGCTAAGAGACTTAAAAGTGAGTTGGGAGAGCATCTCATAGGTAACATTGATGAACATCTCAGCAAGATCTCATGGACTGCCAAAGTGGATACTACACCCATAAGTGGAGCTCCTGGGGGCTCTGAAGACCCCCAGGTCCTGTGGTCAGGGCAGATAACTCCAGAGTTTGGTGTCTTGCCAGTGATTTAGTTTGTGCTCCTGAGAGTGAAAGAGTTGGACTCAATTATGTCTTCCCTACACATGACTCATCTGTCCATTCTATTTAAACCTATACTTGGTGCTAGAGTTTGTAGGTGTACTTCCAAAAGACTCAAATCTTTGGGCTGTCCATGTGCCAACTGGGCCTGGAAACTCAGCAGAGTGTAACACCTACTCTACAGCTCATTGGACTCACCCTGGACAACTAACAACACAATGATTATGGACAACAGCCATCCCAAGGAACAGAGAGTCTGCAACTGCACACAAGAGAGCTGAAACCATCTTCCCCATGGGATGTAAGCCCCCTCTCAATTAGAGGTGGAATGAACATCAGCATCCCAGAATATATAGGATTGGAGAAAGAAATATGGACTAGAGTGGACTTACTGGTATTCTACTATAGATATATTGTGATTCTAGCAATAGAAGAAATTACAACATTGATGTGGACAGGCTCTTACGACATGGAGAAGGAAAAACAGTGTAATACAGGGGCTTTCTTAGGACTTGGGAATTGTTCTGAATGACATTGCAATGACAGATATAGGCCATAACATGCAGAACTGTGTGGGAGAGAGTGTAGAATACATTGTGAACCCTGGTCCATGATTAATGGCAAAGCCCCATGAAGTGTTTATCAAATGCAGTGAATGTGCCACACTAATGAAGGATGTTTATGTGGGAGGGTGTGGGAGGTTTGGGGGTTCAGTCATATGGGAATCCCTATATTTTTTGTGTAACATTTATGTAATCTAAGTATCTTTTAAAAAATAAAAAAAAATATTTTAAAAAAGACAACATGTTTAACAGTATCACTCTGGCCTCTTCATTGAGATTAGACTCAAGGAGTATAAGGCAGATAACAGGGAGACAATCTAAAAGGCTATGGCAAAAAATTAAAGATTAGGATAGTGTTTCTTTGGGTCAAGGTGCTAGCAGAGGAGATGTTGAGAAATAGTGACTTTCCAAGTATAATATTCAAAGGAAATTAATGTGATATTCTGATGGACTTAGTGTGAAATGTGTGATGTAAAGATAATGGCAGGATGACTCTTAAGTCTGTGCCCGAATAAGGAAGAGGAGAGATTTTCATTACTTGATACTAAATTTAAGATATTACAAATATCTGAGAGTTATCTTGCAAAGATAAAGTACATTAATTATACATCTACAGCCCTTTGAATATTGTCCAGAACTCAATAGGTGCTCATTAAATATAATCTGTCTTTACTATTATTATAGTATATGAATCGTTTGCAAACAAATATTATTGTTCATATTTATCATACTCTATTTCAGACTTTTTAATAATTTTTAAGTAGTTCAATGTTTACCTTTACAATACACAGAATTTTGACATACCACCATACACAACAGAATTTTGTCTTAAAATTCTTCAGATCACTCCTTTCTTTAAACATGATATGCACTACACACATAGGGAAAATGTCAATAGCTTATTGTGTTCACATTGTCCAGTGGTTATATTATGTTTATTTAGCAACATCATATATGGTTTTAGACTATATTATGACAGGGTAGAATCAATTTAATAAAAACAAAAGCAATTTCTGAACTTCTTACTGTCTAAAAAAGGACAGAATCTGTTGACCATAGTTGATAAGAAAAACCAACAGTATATATTTTCTAAATCAAAGAAATATACATAAATGAATGTAAGGCCATCTCAGTTTATATAAAACACCAGAAAATGTAAAGTATTCATAAATGAAGACAAAATACATGTAGTAGATGAGGGATTAATTTAAAAAGTATTTTATTAAAAAATAAATCCTTAGCAAAATACAGCTAATTGCAAACAAAAAAGGAAGAATTGTAATAAATTTAAATGCTAGATAACATATATATCAGTGAAAAAATAAGTCTTATATTATAATTGATGTGGATATTATATATGACAACTTAAAATTCTATGTGAATGAAGAATGAAAAGGAAAATAATTTACATTTTTAATTGCTTGAATAAATTAATAAACAGTAATGAATCAGTGAGATTATCAACATTTTCATGTTTAAAAAGTTTTGTACCTTATATTAATATTTCAAAATCATTCAAGAAATTGAGCAATTATAATTCTACAAATAAATCTTGAAAAAAAAATAATAAAATCACTTCAAGGGAATATATATCTAATAACCACTACTGAAGTTGAAATAAAAATAATCAAACATAGGAAAATGAAGAAAACATACTTTCTTAAATATACATTGAATAAAAGAGAAAATTAAAACTGAAAATCCACTTTATGCAGAGGCATTTTTAAAATAAAATATTAGCAAGTTACCTGAATAAAATTTATGGGATGTCACAAAATTTTGATTGATATGTAATTCTTAACTTTGCAATTTTCTCTATTAAAGTTCCTAAAACAAATGAGCTACTATTTTAATTCAATAATTATAACTTTTTAGCAAACATAAATGTATAGAAACCAGGTAAAATGAAATGTTTTTTAATCATACTAAAATTAAACAAAGACATAGAAATTATTTCATATATTAGTTGATTCATGACAGAAAGTTAGGATTTTCAAATCATTAGTAGGTAGAAGCAAAACAGGTATAACTATATGTCGTATTTAAATTCAGGAATATACAAATCTTCAGGGCTTAAAGCATTGCAAGGTGAGATTCTTGATTTTGCTCATGTACCAAAAAATTATTCATCTCTCAAACTGAAATAACAAAGGATTTGTCAAAGGTTATAGTGATGAGTGGAAAAGAAAAGTTGCAAAGCAGAAACTTAAATGATAAAAAATTTATATATACATGCTATATATACATACATAAACATAAGACCTGTCTAGAAGATGGGGATAAAACTCTCTAAGAGATTTCTATTTTCAATAATAATTTAAAATGTACACTAAATTTTCTTCAATGTGAACATACACTTTTTTCTATACATAATTCTATCACAATAATATTCCTTTTTCTATACAAAATCTCTTGTGTATTGAAAATTTTGCAAGAATATTAGCATCCTGATGATCCTGGTAAAAATTTGCTAAAAATTATTTACATTAATTAAATTTCATTCATAACCTGATTTAACCTTTAAGGTAACTGCAAGATTTAGAATTTCTTTCTTGTACAGTTGAGGAGACCATATTTATTCTTTCAGTGACTTATGAAGGGATATAGAGCTAAAAAGCTGGCAGATCTAGAATCCAAACTCTGAAATTTCAGGCCAAAGTAGCACTCTTTAATACTATGCTATATTTATTCTACAGAATAAATGACTAAGGAGAGTGCTTTCCATAATAAAAATCTATGAAATTGGAATATGCATGGGGGTTGTTATGATACAATTTCAAGGGTAGCACTACATTTTTCTTGTTGTTGTTGCATTGAGTTGCCCTTAAAATACATACATTTAAATTAAAGGTTTAACAAATATTTCATGGCTTCCAATTACTATGTAGATGTCTAAAGCATATTTTGTAAATACTCCAGATTATGTGTGGTTAAATAGAAGAAGACTCAACAGAAATTCAAACTAATTAAAGGATGCTACTTTATTTTTAAAATAAATACCCAAACAGAAAAGAAAGAAACAAGGCACTTAAATTTATAGCATCCCTGTCATTAAAATTGCCTGGAGCCCTCTATATTCTGCATGATTCTAAGAAGAGCATTTTTCACCTCTGTGTTCCAAGACTATAAATGAGTGGATTCAGCATGGGTACCACTATAGTATAAAACACAGATGCCACTTGATCCCTTCCCAAAGAGTAGGACTTCTTAGGTTTTAAATAAGTAAAACTTGTAGTGCCATAAAAGATAGTTACTCCCCGGAGGTGAGAGCCATAAGCAGAGAAAGCTTTGTGCTTTCCTGAAGTGGAATTAATTTTCAGGATATTGAACAGAATGTACACATAGGAGCCAATGATTCTGATAAGAGACCCAACTAGGGTTAAACTAGTGAGACTCATTACCATGATTTCAGTATCATGAGTGCCAGTGCATGAAAGGGCTAAAATTGGGGTTGTGTCACAGAAAAAGTGGTAGGTTACATTGGATTTACAGAAATGCAAACTGCTAATGCAAAGAACAACAGCTAATGATTGAGTAAAGCCAATCATGTAGGATACAAAGATAAGGGCATAGCAGAGTCCCCTGGACATTGCAACCTGGTAGTGAAGAGAATTGCAGATAGCTACATAGTAGTCATAGGCCACGGAAGAGAGAAAGAAAGTTTCAGTGACAACTAAGAAGATAAAAAAAAATCTGGGTAAAGCAGACCATGAATGAAATATATTTAATGGGAATCAGTAAGTTCTCTAAGGTTTTAGGTGTGATGACCATTGAGTAACTGAGGTCAAGGAATGACAGGTGACTGAGGAAAAAGTATGTGAGCCTGTGAAGATGGAGATCCAGGTGAATTATCAATATCATACCTGCATTCCCCAGGATGGTAATCACGTATATCAGGAGAAATAATATAAAGAAGGAATGTGGAATATCTTCAGATTCTGTCAATCCCTGAACAATGAAATCAGGAACATTTGTGTTAATCTTACTTCCCATAGTGATCAACTATTGTAAACGATTGAGAAATCAAATGTGAAACTTAGCATAAATGAATACAAAATATATATTTTTTAAACATAGGATTGATTGGCATTTAAAATAAAATTAACTTCGTGATTTTAAAAATTCTTAATAAAAAGTAATTGTCAAAATATGACTGAAAAATATTCAATTTGTTTGCCAAATACAAATTTGGTATAAATCAACTTTGGATATTTTATAATGGAAATTCATACATATTGCATAATTTGAATGATTTGACACTTTTTAAAAACTTCCGTGCATTCATTAACATTAAAATATTATATTGTAGTTATCACTGTTGTATACATTTTTAGATGAGAAAAGGGGTATGGAAAATTCAGTAACTTATCCAGAATCTCAATGATTAAGTGTTTTTGGTACTGTGATTTGGTACAAGGCTGGCTGGGTTCAGAGTTCATGCTCATAAAACTATATTTGTACTTACATTTATTTTCAGGAAAAAAAACGTACTTATGCAAAACAATGAAAGAGAGTTTAAACTCTTCCTTTACTTTTCTTTTATATTCAATATTATTTAGTATGAATGTTAGATCAGAAATTAAAATCTTAGTTGCATTAAAATTATAGGGAACACATTACTATTAATTTTCAGAAGATAGATTTTTTAACAGACTATATAATCAAAAATTTTCCAAAAAATTTATTATCAATATATATTTACTGTTTGATGGCTTGATTCCATCAATTCCATATTTGCATTTCTACAAAATATGGTATTACTTAGGTTATACCTACCCTGTATATAAATGTCCTTGCATAACCCTCTAAAAATATTCTAATTTTTGAGATAAACACTTATTATGAGTCAAAGTTGCAGAAAAATTTCTTCCAGCCTTATCTGTCTAGAAATTGTCAGCCTCAAGTTTTTCTCACAAGTAAAATATGTAAATAATTTAAGGAGAGTGAAATTCCTGTGATAGGATTTTTTTTCCCTTTGAGATAACTAATGTTTAATTTCTATGCATGTACATAGAAAGAGAGAGACAGAGGGAGAGAAAGAGAATGAGAGAGAGAAAGGTAAAATAAATCAACATAAAATTTTGTTTTCAGTCCTGCTCAAATATAAAGTTCACCTGGAAATTATTTTCCCAAGTATATCAGGACCTTCTGTGAACACAAGCAGAGCAGTGTATCACTTGCCTTTCATCCTGATAATGCCAAGGCATATCTTATATTTATGATTGCTCATAAAGCAACATTTGGTCTTCTATGTGGACAATTTCCAAGGAAGATTGCTTGCCATATTGCCAAGCATAAAGGTTTAGAACTAATACATCCATGTTAGATTTATAACAGAGAATTGTCTTCACCTTAGAAGTCACATAATGTTGAGCAGCAATTTTGGTATTCTCTTATGACACTCTAATTTATAACTGGGTAAAACTGTCCATCATTTCTAGAGAAATAATTAACTGCTCTGTGGCTAAAAGGCAAAATTATTAACCACCAAGAATGTGACAGCACATTTTTTCGAATGACAATACCATAAGATTAACCATCGTTCATTATACCAATATTATTATACAAAAAAATGAAAAAATAATGTATTTAGCCACCACAAACTTGAGTACAATATGTTTTATTATTCTACCTTATTGGCTTTTATTATAATAAGAGAAACATGCTAGACCAATATAAAATTCAGTGCTGAAATGACAAAGATTTTATAATTATGTTAATGGCCAAAAGCTTATGTCCTCTATATGCAAAGTTGTGAAATGAGTAACTGTGAATCGTTCATTAGTTAACAATAATTAAGTCAATTTTCATGTAGATTCATGGAAGAAATACTCTTTATACTGTATAATTTCCACAGAAAACTTTTTATCTGCATCAAAATATTAGAAAATTATATTTCATGTATTAGATAAAATTTTGTATGTACAATTCTTCAATTCACCAAAAATTATGTGACTGAGAAAAGCTTGTTTGGTGATTAAAAGTCAGCATCAATTCATGTCAAAGTTGGTCAACTTGGGGTTTATGATGTAGATGCCACCTAAATAAGATCTGCCTACTACTTGGAAAATAACCATAAGGAGGTCTTTTTTTTACCAGCATTGCAGTAATTTTTTATAGATATTAAGTGTGCTATCACATAATAGAAATAATAGTTGAGGAAATAATTCATAAAACTTTTTATGACTAATCATTTATTTGGTTGTATTGTTGAGATTCTAATATAACACCTCTAATATTTTTAATAATTGGCAGATCAGGAGTAAGAAAGAAAAAGGAAACATGACTTATTCATCCTATATTTCAACAAAATTAGATATTTATCTCTAAAAATTAATCAATGTCACTTATTAATAATATTCTATCCCTCTTTAATGATTTCTATGTTTTTTACATTTTGAAGCTCTACTTAGGAATGTTATAGTTTTCTGAAAAATGACCTCTACTGTTATTCTATGGTATCCTTCATATCTCTGTAATACAGAGGTCTAATTTTCTAATAGCACTATTTTACACAGGTTTACTTATTTGCTTTTTTTATAGGGATAACGTTTTACATATTTTACTGTTTATATTTTTTAAAGTTTTTTCTTTAATCAAAATGTGGGTTACAGAAAAATTGTATATAAAATACAGGATTCCAATATACCACCCACCATCAAAAATGTGTATTGTGAAACATTCATTACAATTGATAATGGCATGTTTTAAGTATTGTATTAACCAAAGTTCAGGTATTTTCTTAAGTTTCAGAGCATAGAATATTTATACAGATAATTTTTCAAAAAATTTGTTCTCTTACTCATTATACAATCTAACATTTTCCCTTTTTAATGAAATTCAGGTATCTATTTCTGATTATTCATTACCTCTGTATAGAAACACAACTCTGTATAAAAACACAACTCTGTATAGAAACAAAACTGTACACTGTAACTTGGGTAAATTCTGTCTGGAAATTATGCAGTATAAACAGTATTTCTTCCATGAGTCTACATGAAAATTGATTGAAAGATTCACAGGAATTCATTTCGTATGGTTGTATAAAAAGGAAGTGTGTTTTTGGCTATAATGTAATTATAAAATCTTTCCCCATCTCAGCACTGATTTTACAGTTGTCTAACATGTTTCTCTTATTATAATAAAAACCAATAAACTGAAATAATAAAACATAATACACTCAAGTTTGTGGTGACTAAATACATGTCTTTCATTTTTTTGTATAATATTTGTATAATGAATGATGGTTAATTCTATGATAGTGTCAATTGAAAAAATGTGAATATTATCCAGCCAAAAGAGGTCCCATGATCCATGAATGGAGGTAAGACCACCTCCAGAGGTCCCTGGAGAGGGGATAAAGAAGGATGCCAAGAGCATCTATGCTGACTCCTCAAAGCTGAGCTTCCCTGACATCTCCAGACAATACAGCCCTCCAACTAACTTCCGCAAAAACCCAGGGGCCTCGGAGACTTTTAGTTTCCATCGTTTCTCACCATCTCTAGGCCAGTTTGAAAAAATGTCAGCTGCCACCCTTAGCAGGGCAGGCTGAAACAATGGCTCCCACTGCCTTTATCAGAGGCTTGTTGAAATAATGGCTGCCCTTCAAAAAAGGCCCCAGTAGATCCAAATTCACTAATCAAATGCTGAGAGCATTAATCCACCATGGCCACATTTTGTCTTGGGGAAAAGGAATTTTTCATCCTTTTTTGTCACCAGCAAGCTAGTCAGCAGCTGGGCTGCACTGTAACCTACCATGATAGAGAGGGATAGGCACCAGTAGCCACCACATTAAGTGCATAATCTACTGCTCTTTATTGTAAGTTAACAGCTTCTTCCTCCTGCACTTTCCTGGATGCTTCAAAATTTTCTTCTTGTCTCTAGAGTTTCAAACTAGGAGTTTCTAACATTTCATATCTGTTTAATTGTTTTGCTGGATGGTCTGATTCCTGGAGTTACCTGCTCCACTATATTCCCACTTCATCTGTTAAATATAGATATCATATGGTTGGGTCATAATTTTTAATAAAGTTAGTTATGGGGAATTTAATCAGAGTGCTTAGTCCACAGACATGTAAAATCATTATTTATGTGCAATTTTCATTTCATATATATATTTGAAAATCTGATTCTTCACTTTTAACTTCATTTTAATTAATATCATATTAATTAAATAATAATATTATATTTATAAATATTCAATATTAATATTAAAATTGGATCCTTGTGTTGGATTTTTTTACCCTACATTATTTCATTTTATGGCTAGTATGTTCTCTAGGAAATAAAATTTCATGTGTTCTTTTTATTATGATGGATTCTAGGCAACCAAATTGGCAGCATAAGACAGTTTAGGTTCTGTTCATCCAGGGAATATTTGGAAAAATATGTATAAAGACCAAACTATCTTCACCAAACTCCAGAAATCAATTAAATTATTGCAGTAACAGAGAGTCCTGAATCAAAAAATACAACTTAAAATTGGTAGCACCAGCTGGCATGTACCATAACCTCTCTCTGGCACATTGTGGAGCCAACCTGAATTTTATTATGGGTACCTGCCTCTGATTTAGATGGAGCAGAGAAAGCTTTATATACTACTGGAGTGCATATATATTGTTTCCTGAAGGCCTGACACAGGATACCCATTGATGTTTTGTTTTTCCCAGTTCTTGCCATGCAGACAGAAACAGGATGAAGACAACTAAAGCAGTGGAAGAGACAATCAACTCAATGTGGCCTGGGACAAGGGACTCCTGGCGTTAGGACTACAAAAGTTTTCTCTGAAGGGGTTACTTTCTATTTCATAGTGATAGGGGTGGCACTCTAATTCTAATGAAAAAGTAAATTTCTTATAAAAGTAGAGACCTTACACTATTGCCTCAGTTTAATCTTAATTGGAAAGCTTGATTCTGAAGGACAGCACCAAACAATACAAAGCCAATTTTCAAAAACAGTGAAATGTTTTTTACATAGAATTTTTTGTTAGCTCCTGACATTCAAAGAAATAACTGTCAGATTAATATCTGGATACAAACTTTAGAAACATACAACTCATGACTTTATACCATAGTTAAAAAAATTAAAATACTCCCCGGGACCTGCCAGTGACGATTTGTACACATGCGCAGAGGACGTGTCTGTGACTGGGGAGAAGGCGGAGGCAGGAGGAGTCGCTGGAGGGGGAGATGGGGCACCCATTTCCTCCTGCTCACTGACTCTCTGGCCTGGGACAGTTCCGGCGCCCCGGCCCAGGCCCCGGCCCCGGCCCCACTACCCGCCCAGCCTCCCCGCCCGCGGCCCCGGCGCCCCCGGTGTGCTCTGCCCTGCAGGCCCCCTCTCCGGCCGGCCCCACATCTCTCCCAGAGCCAGGCTGGGTTTGCAAATGCCCTTACAGCAGCAGGAAAAGTGAAGACTGGATCTGGGCGAAAGTGGTAATCAGTACCTCTCAGATGGTTTGAAAACCCCCAAGGGGAAAGGAAGAACCACACTACAAATTACAGATAGTCCAAAAACTCCAAAATCCTCCTCAGAAAAAACACGGTATGATACATCACTTGGTCTACTCACCAAGAAGTTCATTCAGCTACTGATCCAATCCCCTGATGGGGTCTTGGATTTGAACAAAGCTGCCAAGGTGCTTAAAGTGCAAAAGAGAAGAATCTATAATATCACCAATGTACTGGAAGGGATCCACGTCATTAAGAAGAAATCTAAAACCAACCTCCAGTGGATGGGCTGCAGTCTATCTGAAGACGGGAGCATGCTCGCCCAGTGCCAAGGCTTGTCCAAAGAAGTGACCAAGCTTAGCCAGGAAGAGAAGAAATTAGATGAGCTGATCCAAAACTGCACTCTGGACCTCAAACTGTTAACCAGGGATTCAGAGAATCAAAGGTTAGCTTATGTTACATATCAAGATATTCAAAAAATTAGTGGCTTTAAAGACCAAACTGTTATAGTTGTGAAAGCCCTCCAGAAACAAGACTTGAAGTGCCTGACCCAATAGAGAGCCTGCAAATACATTTGTCAAGTATCCAAGGACTCATTGAGATTTATTTGTGTCCAGAAGAGACTGAAACACACAGTCCAATGACAACAACCAACCAAGACCACAATGGGAATATCCCTAAATCCACTTCCAAAGACTTGGGTTCAACCAACTCAGGACATAGTGATTGCTCAATTTCTATGGCAACTTTTCTCCTTTGACCTCCCCAGCCAAACTTTTATGGCAAACTGAGGAACAAATTCCTTCCAATCTAGAAGGACCCTTTGTGAACTTACTGCCTCCCCTGCTCCACGAAGAATATCTGCTAAGCCTTGGGGAAGAAGAAGATATCAGTGATCTCTTTGGTGTTTATGATTTGGAGAAGCTCTCAGTGATGGAAGACATTATGTGTAGTTGATTGTGCTTTATATGAATTCTCCTTAAAAAACAATATATATATATATATATATATATATATATAGTTATCATGGAACCAGAACATCTGTCAGGCAGTATTGTTCCTTCTTACCTTCTCCCTCCAAGATATTATCATGAAGTAAACTACAGACTTCAGGACACAGCTAACATTATAATGAATTAAAAATTAAAATTGTCTAAATGTACAGTTGCAGGCTCCCTCGGGAAAGCCCTGCTTTTTCCCAGGCTCCAAAATTCCCCAGTGTGTCACCAAGTGAGAAAATGTGCAAACAGGTGTCTAATGTGTACTTCCCCTGCCTCCTGGATTGGTTTGCTGTGCCTGACACATGGGCTGCAGACTGTGGCCTGGCCACCTGGCCCATGCAGAAACAGCAAACTTCCTTAACAGCATTTCAAGCTGTTCCTTCTATGCAGAATGCATGTCTTTGGTGTCTGCTAATATGGGGTGGAACTGCAGGAAGCGTAAACTTCAAGTCATGCCAAAGTATAAAATGGATTTCTTCATCTCTTCTTAGGAATATTTAAATTGCTGTCATGATTCAGTTTAGGCTATGTACTGTCTGTCACACTTGGAGGTTGAGAGAGCCTCCTCATCTTTCGTATGAAGAAACTGTTTTCAGATCTTTGTTGCAAACACAGAAGAATAGTTGAGCTCTGCAACTCTAAGCTGTTGTGGATGTTCCCATCTCCATAAACCACTCCCACTCCCCTGGCCCCACAGCATATTTCCAAAGTTTAAAATTTATTTGTAGCAAATGCCTACTTAGGAGCTCTTTGTGGATTGTTTTTTTTTAATTTTTTTATATTTTATTGTTCATAAAAATCAAGATTTTTCACAGTACATACCAATATTTGCAAAATGATATATAAATACATAATTAGGTAATCTAAGCACCTTTAAAAATATATATATATATATGAAATAACATTTATGTAAGAAAATGCACATATATGCATATGTATTTATATATCATTTTACAAATATTGGTATGTACTATGAAAAATCTTGATTTTTATGAACTATAAAATATAAAAAAATAAAATAAAAATAAAAATACATATGCATATGTATTTATATATCATTTTACAAATATTGGTATGTACTATGAAAAATCTTGATTTTTATGAACTATAAAATATAAAAAAATAAAATAAAAATAAAAATACATATGCATATATGTGCATTTTCTTACATAAATGTTATTATATATATATATATATTTAAAGGTGCTTAGATTACCTAATTATTACTCAGAAATTACAGGGATTCCCATGTTCCCCACCTCCCACACCTCCCACAACATCCCACACCAACATCATTCGTCAGTGTGGGACATCAACCACAATGGATATACACATCCTGGGGCTTTGCCAATAAGCATACACTGCATTTCACATCATAGACCGCCCTCTCTCCCACACAGTTCTGCTTGAATCACAGTATATGACAGAACACCACCAAGTCCATTCTAGTCCATAGCTCTTCCCCCAATCCTGGGGGTTTTGGGATGGTGAGGTCCACTCCACCTCCAAGGGAGAGAAGGTTTATATTCCATGGATATGGTGGATGCGATTATCCTGCCGGCAGCTGCAGGCCTTCTCCATTCCCTGGGACGGCCGTTGCCCATAGTCATCTCCTCCCCAGGTGACTTGGATGAGTAGATTGAGCTATAGAGTAGGGGTTGCAGCTGCACCGAGATTGCAGGCACAGCTGGCACATAGGCAGGCCAGAGACTCCAGTCTCTGGAAGTACACCTAAAAACTCAAGCATCACATATAGGTTTGAATAGAAGGGACTGATGGAGCATGTGCAGGGAGGACTTATTTGAGTCTGACTCTGTCACTCTCAGGAGCACATATTCCAAAAAGGAGCCCACTAATAAGGCATCAGTCTCTGGGGCTATCCCCACTTATATAGGACCTGGTTGTCTCCAGAGCCCTCAGGAGACCCTCTGTGTGGGGTGATATGCACTTTGGTGTTCTATGAGATCCTACTGTGGTATGCGTGAGCATTACTTTTGGGATGACCTCCCGAATCTCTTTGAAGTCTCCTAGCCACATAAACTCATTTCTCTTTACTCTTTCCAACTTTTATTTAAGTTTTTTTTCCGATCATGTTGCCAGTTGGCACTTATTGTTAATACCGCGTTGCTAGGGAGGCTCATACCCAGGAGTCATGTGCCACGTTGGGGGGAAGGTAATGCATTCAAATGCTGAGTTTGGCTTAGAGAGAGGCCAAATTTGAGCAACAAGGAGGCTCTCAGATGGCAACCCTTAGGCACCCCATAACAGTAGGTTAAGTTTCAATTACCTGAGCAAAAACTCATAAGGCTAGTCCTCAATAACCAGAACCCATCAGTAGGGCATCCTCTTTTGCCAGACACTTCCTCTGCACTCAGGGGACTGCTGCTGCTCCCTAGGAGAATGTGGAAGAGTTCTCCAGGCTGGGAATTCAGATTCCCTCATTTATTGAGTGATTGTTTGCCCTCTGTGACCATGCCCCATCCCTAGATAATTTGAACAATTTTATATATCTTTCATGTATATTCAGATGAACTTTCTCCCATGAATCCCACCTCCCAGACAACGCCCACCAATGAACTTTTACAGCCCCCATTGTAACCTTTCTGTGATCCAAACCTTCCCTGGACATGAAGGCCATTTATAACGAAATACAATTAATAGGAAAAAGAAATAATAATGATAAGCTTAAATGCAAGAGATAAGTAAAAGGAAGCTCAGAAGAAGAAAAAAGAAACTAAACTAAAAACAAAATATAATTAGTGGATTAGGATATTCAAAAAAATGAGAAAAGAAATCTTTTATTTTTAATTATTCTTTCTTCCTTTTATCACTGCATTATCGGATGTCCAGTGTACCACGACACCTTGCCCTCTCATTCCCCAGTGTCTCCCAAATTTTCATTTAATTTTCAAAGAAGGTTTAGGTCACAGCAGAGTCACACACGGAATACTAAAGACTCCCACATACCCAACCTCCCTCCCCCTTCCCCTCCCTATATTAAAGCATTTTTTTCTAATGGATGTTAGCATTGTTATAACAGTTACACAGATAGGAAAGTATAGCAACTAAGCATTGTTGATGGTTTACAGTATATTTACAATTTAGACTGTACAGTTTAATAATTTTTTATGATATTTATCATGTCCTGTGTCCATTACTGTAAGGCAATGAGAAACATTTCCCGTGACCACTAAATACCCCATTGGATCTTAACTGTTCCTTCCACCCCATTCCCCTGTGGCATAGGACACTCCGCAGTCTTGACTCATAGAATGACAAGATTCATAGTTACATGCCCTTCCTAATCTACACATCTATCAACCCTATGCCACCAAACCCAGTAATATCACTACCCATTTGTTCTATCCTTCAATATGCAACTAAACTCTATCCCTTTACCATAGATTATGTCCATATGTGTGATGGCTGACTGCCTACTCTTCTCTTTCTCTCCCTTGTTAACCTATCTTTCAGACAATGGTTGTTAGAGAATGCTCTCATTCCTCAGTTCAAATCAGTGAGTTCATATACTGTTCATCCTTCAATGCCTGGCTTGCCTCACTCAACATAAGATCTTCAAGATTCATCCACGTTATTCTGTGTGTTAGCACTTTATTCCTTCTTACAGCTGAGTAATATTCCATTGTATGTATGTGCCACATTTTGCCTATCCATTCATCTGTTAATGGGCACCGGGGCTGATTCCAACTTTTGGCAATGGTGAACAATGCCGCTATGAACATTGGTGTGCATATATCTGTTCGTGTCTTTGCTTTCAGTTCTTCTGGGTATATACCCAGCAGTGGAATCGCTGGATCATATGGAAGATCTATTGTTAGTTTTCTGAGGAATGGCCAAACTTTCCTTCACAGTGGCTGGACCATTCCACAATCCCACCAGCAGTGGTTGAGGGTTCCTATTCCTCCACATCCTCTCCAACACTTACATTCTGCTGGTTTTTTTAATAGCTGCCATTCTGATGGTTATAAGATGGTATCTCATTGTAATTTTGATTTGCATTTCCCTGATAGCAAGCATTTTTTCATGTGCTTTTTAGCCATTTGTATTTCTTCCTTGGAGAAGTGTCTTTTCAGGTCACTTGCCCATTTTTTAAATGGATTGTTTGTCTTTTTATTTTCAAGGTGTAGGATTTCTTTATATATGAAGGATATTAGGCTCTTATCAGATATATGGTTACCAAATATTTTCTCCCATTGGGTAGGCTGCCTTTTTATTTTCTTAATAACTTCCTTTGAAGTGCAGAAGTTTTTAATTTTGAGGAGATCCCATTTACCTATTTTTTCGCTTGCTACTTGTGCTTTGGCTGTGAAGTTCATGAAACCGTTTCCTATTACAAGTTCCTGTAGATGCTTTCCTACATTATCTTCCAAGGTCTTTATGGTTTTGTCTCTTATATTTA
>JAQZBX010005431.1:0-56419 GCA_029593785.1 Cabassous unicinctus
CAAGTCTATTTCTGTGATTATTTGTCAAGATTCATTACTAAAATCCAATGCCGTAATTACCTCTGGATCTTATTAGATATCAGATTAATTAACCTCCATCTGGTGATTCTGATTTTTTGCCTGAGGTATATCCTGGTCACCTGTCTATAACCCAAGTTGTAAAATGGGTTTTGATGTACACTCACTGATCAAGAACTATCAGAAAATGGAACAAAATTTTAATCAAATTAATTTTTCCCTTTCTGTCACTTGTGGAACTTTCCTAAATTCAGTCCACTAAATAACTTAGAATACCATAATCCAGTACATTTATTACACTCCAATGGAAGAGTAAGAGTTACAGCAGAGATAAATGAAAATCTTTTCAGAATCTATTAAATTTATTAATCAAGTACTATCCAGCATGAATATATATTCATTTATGGTGCCCTGTGTCTTTCAAAAAATGCATAAATTCTATCAATTGGATAAAGACAATTTCTAACATATGCTAGTTCTTATAATTTAGATTATAAATTCAATAGGTTGTATTTTCCCACTCAAAATATTGACAAGGTTATGGCATTTTATTTTAAATATACTTATCAATACAATTTGGATAACTTACCAATAACAGGAATTTAGCCATCTGTTATTACAGTTTTTTGAAATGGAGTAGTTTACTATACCCAACCAAACATAGATAGAAGGTAAGAAAGAAGCTAAAGAATTAAACTGGTTTGCTTTTCTCATCCATATTTTGTTGCTTTCTTCAAACTTATTTGATTTTTTTTACCTTGTATCTCCCTTGACTCCTAGAAATATTTACTTCAAACAGTCTACCTGCTTACTCCTGTGAACATATTATTTGTTTATTAATTTAACAATCCAGTAAATTCAGCTTAAATTTTAATTCAATTTTTGCCAAATCCTAGTCTCTTTTAATGCCCAGGCTCACTTGTAATGCTGTTTTTTATAAATTTTTTTTTGTATTTTATTGGTTACTTTAAAATTTATTTTATTTTCATTTGTTTATTTTGTTGGCTTCATGTTTGGAGAAGTTTTGGATCACAGAAGTGTCAAGACAGTGGTAGGGGAAGATGACTGGTGCAGGGTGTCTGTGATGAGGGGATGCGTAGGAAGGGGCACGCCTCTAAGGCATATGAATATGTTTGACTCTTTAACTTTCACTTTCTGGGACATAATGGCAAACTACATCAACCACCTCTTCATTTACTTATACATTTCTAAATTAACATTGATTTAAAGAAAGAACACAGATTTTTCAGGAGTCTCTTTAAAGCAGCCTTCACATCATTATTCTGCAGGCTGTACATTAGGGGATTCAGCATGGGTATCACCAGAATATGAAAAACTGAAGCCATTTTAGCAGTATCTAATGAATGATTACCGTGAGGTTGCAAATACATGAATAGCAGTGTCCCATAGAAAACTGTGACTGCCATCATATGAGAAGCACAGGTGGAATGGTTTTTTTCTTCCTTCTGAGGAATGTATCCTTAAAATTACAAGACAAAGTTGAGACAGGATACTAAAACTACAGTTATGGAGAAAAATTAATTTGTAGCTGAAGAAATAAAGACTACTGTTCTGGGGAGTAAGTGTCAGAGCAGGACAATGTTAACAGAGGAACATTATCACAGTAAAAATGATTGTTTACATTGGAAGAACAGTAAGACACAGAGAACACACACGATGAAACCACAATAGCTGTAGAAAAGCTATAGAAATATGTGAGGGATACTAGCAGAAGGCAGACACGTGGAGATACCACCATCATGTAGAGCAGGGGATTACAAATGGCCACATAGCAGTCATAGGCCATCACAGCTAGCATGAAAATCTCAGCCACAATGAAAACCAAGAAACCACCCAGTTGAGTGGCACATTCATAGCAGGAGGTGGTTTTCTTCTTTGCTGAGAAATTAATGAGCATTTTAGGGGCAATTATGGTAGAATCGCCAAGATTGATGATAGCCAAATGTCAGAGGAAAAAATGCATAGGGGTTTGAAGTTGAGAATCGACACTTGTGAGGGTGATAATGCCCACGTTTCCTGCCACCGTCAGCCCACAAGCTTCTAAGTTTGGTAAACTTTGCAATTATTTGGGAGAGAGAAAAGCAAATTTTAGATGATCCAGAATAGTGCAACATTTCGGGGAAGTTTTTATTACAGAGTTTTATACTGTTATTTTTTAATTTATAAAATGTTACTGGCCATAATCGCTGTACCATAAATTTAAAAATTTATGCCTTTGTTATTTTAATAGTAACAAATATTCATATTTTATAGTGTTTCTATGATAATTTTATTACAATATATGTCAAAGGAGTGATATGTTGTTATAATATGGCTGAATACTTTCCTGTAGTTATTTATTTTATAGATAGTCACCTGCACCTAATAAAGTAAATTAGAGTCTCTTCCCAGCACAGTCGATAGTTCTAATGGATCCAAAGAAGTCCTTTCATAGTCTCTTATCTATAGATTTCAAGCTAAGTTCCAAGGAGTCAAAACTATTTCATCATAAATGCCTGATCTCTAAAAGTTAAGAACTGTGTCCATTTTTCCTCTTCTTCTAGAAAGAATAGAATAATAAGAAGAATAGGAAACAATTCTGCAATAAGAAAAACAATGAAATGGCAAAATAAAAATAATCTTTGAAATAAGACCAAGATAACACCTAAATCTGCTGAGTATCTGATACCAATTTCTTTCTAACACCAAACATAGTTCTTTCTCTTAAATTTTTTGAATCATTCTCTTTACTTATTTACCAAATATTTGTTGAATCCCTGCTCTGTGCCAGGTAAAGTTCAAGCTTCAGATAAAACACTTTTCCTTCAACTCATAAATCTTCCTTTGCAAAGACAGGGGAAAAATTAAAATCTGGTAAGGAAACATGAAAATAAGGTAATTCTATATTGTGATAAGTTCAGTAAGTGAATTAAACAAGAATATTAATCATCACAACCTGGGAGAATTATTTTCCCTAAAATATTGAGACAGCTATTCTGAGAGTTTAACAGTTGAACTGAAGCCTGAAGGATGAGAAGGAACCAACTATAAAATAAATCAGAGGAAAAATATTCTGGAATTCCAGGCAGGGGTACATTTCTTGACAATGTGCTGGGGTAGAGAAGAGTTTAGTTTTGTTGTTTTTAAGGGGAAACATAATGGAGGCTAGTATGACTGGGTTATGAAAGAACTGAAAAATTAGTGAGAACAGATAATTTAGGCCACAATAAATATCTGTGTTTTATTCTAAGTGAATTTTAAGACATTGAGGAGTTTTAAATTAGGTGAGTTGCCTTTAGCTTTAAAAAGGATTTCTCTGACTGTTCTGAAAGTGATGAATTATATAACTAGAAAAGAGTGGAGGTGGGACAAGTGTAAAAGTAAAGAAATGAGTCAAGAAGTAGTTATAGGGTTCCTGGTAAAAGATAACGTCAACTTGGTTCAAAGTTAAGTAGCTGGAGATAGAGATAAAGAACATTTGAAAACAAACGTTTGGCACAGAAATAACAAGACA
This sequence comes from Cabassous unicinctus, assembly GCA_029593785.1. NCBI lineage: Eukaryota > Metazoa > Chordata > Mammalia > Cingulata > Chlamyphoridae > Cabassous > Cabassous unicinctus. The sequence goes on from JAQZBX010005431.1 coordinate 3,533, forward strand.
TATACAACAAAATTAATATAATGAATTATATAAGATATGTATGATGGAATGGTAGATGGAGGCTGAATCACCCACTCATGTTTGTCTTTTGCAGCTGGGTGAATGTTCATGACAATTTTGAATATTAGAGGAAATGGTTTAAGGTGTTGTGACAGATTAAATCGTGTACCCCAGTTTGGACATGTTCTTGGTCCACATTCTGGTGGGTGTGGACCCACTGTAAATAAGATCTTTTTAAGATGTTATTTCAGATAAGGTATGTCCCAAAAACAGATTGCCAGTTTTCTTTGTAAATAGAATGAAATTCAGACTTTGAAAGAGAAAGCTAAAGAGAGAAGATGAAGCTGGAAGTCAAAGGAACCAGAGAAGAAAGTAGAAGACATCACCATGTGTATTGCCATGTGACAGAAAAACCAGGGACCGAGTATCACCAGCAGCCAGAACACCACAGTCTTTGGCGCACCTCAACACTGCTAGCCAATCATTCCCACTTTTCAAGCCAACCCAATGTAAGTTATTTGTTTTAGCAGACAGGAAACTAACAGAGGTGAGTTTGATCAAAATGAGATTTTAAATATGCTAAGCTTTAGATATGAGACATTTAAGTATTCATTTAGGCAAGCTAATTTTTAAGTCTAGAACACAATGATGTGGCTTTTATGTGGATACTTGAAAAACATCATCCTGGATGATGATACATTTATTTCAACTCTTGCAGCTTTTTCTATATTTGTAAGAAAAATCATAATATGTTGCTTAACAAATTTGCAGCACTTTCCACTGAGGACATTCTCTGTGTTTTTGAAATTCTAGCATGCCTTTTTGTCACAAAACACTGGGTATTATGTCTATATCAGCACTCATGCATATACATACTGTCTTCAGCCTTCATTCTCTCCTTTCCCTCCTGTGACAAACCTAGCAAATTTCAAATTTTAGCCAGTATGAATGTTTCCAAATTGTACTGGTTCCACTCTTTCTCTTGAAATCTAGTGTGCTACTGGTTTGCTACCTTCATTTGAAAATGCAGTCATAAAACTTTAAAACACCATTTTAAATCACAACCATCATATTTATTACCTAATTTTATCTTTCAAAGCTCTACATTGAATTATTTGTCAATTTCAATAAATTCTCTTTTCAAGGCTCTACTCTTTTCCATCCAATGCATTCCTTTCTTCTACTTCCTTATGTCAAGACTTCGTTAATAGTGCCAGTGATTACTGTAATAGTATCCTTTCTAGCCTCTATGTCTCAATTATCTCAGATTGGGCAGATAGGCAAATGGCAGTATATCAAAGCTTTTATATTAGGGAAAACATATAACCTGAGTTATTCTTTAGCATAATTGAATTATGATTTGGTCTCATTTTTTAACACATTTTATATCACTTTTCTAGTTATGCTCCCCTACCTGCCACGCGTTAAATGTATACCTTTATATCTGGTCTTCCATGTCTTTGCTTATACGATTCCCCTGGGACTACTCCACTTTATGTGAGGTGGCATCTTACATGAAAGAAATTTGTCCACCATTTGTAATAGTGGCCTCTTGTGATAAGAAACTGGAAATGAAATTAATGTGAAATGGAGCTAACAAATTAAATTTGTAAATTCAAGTATACCAATCTTGATCTTACTCTGGGCAATTTCCCTCTTATGAAGATTTATGAGTAAGTGGGAGAATAGAAATATTGGTGAATTGCCTTTAAATTGTACCAGTGCTGTATGGCTAGAGGGTAATAATGACATCTTAAAAAACTTATATTTTGCAAATATTGTCCATGTATTTAAAATTTTCTTTCATTATCAAATGACAAGGGAGAATAACAAGAATGTAAAATTAGTTTTGAGCATTCTATTTTTTAAGTCAATAGTTCTAAGGGCAACCCAGGAAATGAATATTTTCTTCTTAGCTTTATTCCCCTTTAGAATATTATAGAATTCTATCCCATGAAACTAGAAATTTAGGGTTATGTAGCATTTTAATGACATGTTCCTTCTTATCAGATCTCTATCTTCAAATGGAAATCCTTTTTTTGATATCTTTCCAACTAAAATGCATGAGGATTTATTTTGATGGGAAATAGATGGCCTACCTAAATATATTCCATTATTGCAGTGTGTCCATTTTATGCTTCTATATGCATTTGATATACGGGAGATAAATGATGATTTTTCTGAGGGAATTTATGATTTGCAGTTATAATCTCAAAAAAAATCAACACCAACTGGAATATGAATAATTGCATATCCAGTTTAATTTCACAGGTTATATTGTCAAACATGCAATTTTATTTTAGCTAACATTGTAAAAATACTATGATATATAGAGTTTCCTTGTGTGAAAATCCATTGTTTCATTAGTGATATAATTGATTTAAGTATACAAGACATTACGATGCCAATTCTAACTTCAAAAACTACATAGCTGGGTCATAATTGATATTCTATATTCCCCCAAATAGCTTTAAATATTGGAAACAAACTTAGCTTAAACATTGTATTATTTGATTAAGCTTAACATCTAGGGCCTTCCAAAAAGAAATTTAGTGGCTAATTTTCAACTGCAGGTTTTGGATTTCTTAATGTCCATTATACAAACGCAAGATAACTATTTTCTACCCACTTCTAATGGAGGACTTCCTTCTAGTTCTTAGTGAGTCTGTACATAATCAAGACAATGAGAATTGATGGAACTTTATAAACCTTTGAGACCCTATCTCTGAAACACAGTGACTCTGGAATCCTCACATTGCCTTTTGCCTTCTTGGAGAGGTGCCACGAGTAATTAGTTCTTTAAAAAGATTTCCTCTGGGAATTGAGTCAAGCACCCTTTGAGACCTCTTTGTGACAGTCCAGGTCTAGATTATTGAAGTGAATTGAACTCCATGGCATCTGAAGGCACCGTGATTGAGTGTATCTTCTAAAGAAGCTTATTTGTACTCAGGGATTGGTTTTTGAAATGAGACTGTTGAAATATTTATCAGTCAAATTAGTACAAGCTCTATTTATTTAATCATGTAGTGATTCTAGTGTAAAAGGGACATTTCTTCCCTTTTGCTTCACGTAATACAGTTAGCACAGTCATTATCTAAGGGACTGTGTTAAAGAAGAGGTTAAAGGAGGATGCATCTTCCAAAGAACGAGCTTCATTCAATGAAATTATTTTACTCTTTTTTTTTACTCTTGTTTTGTAGTGATATGTTTTCTATCACCAGAGTTTAATTTTTCCTATTCTAGAACATGATATAAATAAAATAATATAGTATGTTTATCTGACTTATCTTGCTTAACTTAATGCTATTGAATTTCTTCCATGCTGTTGGATGCATCAGTAGTTGATTCCATTTTGTTAGTATTGATTTTATAAATATACCACAATTTGCTTACATTTTCCTGTTTACAGGGAGTTGGAATATTTCAAGTTCAGATTACTATGAATAAAGTTATCATGAACATTAGTGTACAAGTAATTTTCTGCACATATGCCTTCATTCCTCTTGGGTAAGAATCGAGAAGGAGATTCCTGAGATATATGGTAGACATATGGTAACTTTATTAGAAACTGCCAAATTGTTCCTGAAGTGGCTGTACCATTTCCCACTACAGCCAATGTTTGATCATTCCAGAAGTTACAAATAGCAGTCAATATTTGGTAAAATTATTTTAAATTTTATCTCACCTAGTAGGTAGAGGTGGTATTTCATTGTTACTCTAATGTCATTTCTCTGATGACATAGGATGTCAGGGCTTTATTTCATATGTTTATTGTGCATTCATATTTTTTTCTGTGAAGTATTGGTTCAAATCTTTTGCCTATTTTTATTGGGTTGTCATTTTGTTAATTACTTGTAGGGGTCTTTATTTGTACTCTGGATATGATTAAATTACTTTGGCTTCTTAGTTAATAATCAGTTGAATATACATATGTACACATGTTTAGACTCAATTCTATTGCATTGAACTATTTATCTAACTTTAAAAAATATTGAACTATCTTTATTACTGTAGCTTTATAATAAGTCTTGAAATTATCATTGTAATTTCTTCAACTTTGTTCTTTTACAAACATGTTTTGGCTACACTTGATGTTTTGCATCTACTGTATGGAAGCAGACCTCAATACAGACATAAGGGGACATTGTTTGTATACCATGAAATTGGGTCTAGGCCACTCTGCTCTAAGAACAGTCACATAAAGTAGAAGTTATTATATTTTTATTATTAAAATTTGATCCCTAACTTAAGATTGAGTGTCTTTAGAAGTTCCAGCTTGGTCTCAATCTTGTATGTGAAATTAAGGAATGGGCCACTTGAATGTTTGAGATAAAATGACATATGTCATTAGCTTGTTTGTGACCTATCCAGTTACAATATCCTAAAGCCAGAATGGCTTCCTCTTCCATATGGAAAATTGGAGACTTTGAAAAAATCCCTCCATGACAATAACTAAGACATGGAATAAGTATTGAGGAGATCTGTTACTGAGCTCATGTTGGAAATCAACCTTGAGAACTTTTAGAATTGTCTGGCTGCTAAGTTCATGCAATCTAGTCATTATGTCTTTTTGTATCTATTGTAATTCAATTATTAATACAAATATAGTCCACTATGTTAGATAAAAACTTTTGTTCATCAGATCATTAATTGCATATAGTATGAAAACAAATAATAGAAATCTTAACGTTATAATTTTGGGAAGAATTGTATGTCAGTACAAATACTCAAAGGATTTACATGTAAGTTGGCAGTATTCTTTTGCAATTATTTATCACTATAAATTTATGATGAAAATGTGTGCTGTGTCTCTTACAGAGATGGCCTTGTCTTGTAAAGTCTGGAATATTTTACGTTTTCTACAAAAAGGAGGTGATGTTTGAGAACTCTTCAGTTTGTAGCTATGATATCAGTTAGCTAATATCATACAACTATTATTGTTATTTTGCAATTTTGTCATCACATATACAGACAAATTTCAGTAAATGTTAATTTCCTTTCATGAAAATTAAAAAAAGAAAGCACTGTTTGAAAAAAATCACGATTCATAGCGCTTTCACATTATTTTCTATGTATGTAGAAATCTTACCCCAAAACACACAGTTAGACTATAGAAGAACTCTTAAGCACATATTTGAGAAATAAAAAGTATTGGCATATCAGCTTAAGGGGACAAGGCTTTTTATGACAGCATTCACTTTTTTATAGTGGCAAAAAGCAAAAAAAAAAATAAAAAATCCTGCAATCAAGCAAAGGTCTATCAATCAAAGAATGGTCAAATACCAACTAATTGAGCTATACTCAATACTTATATGATTGTATTAAAATTTTTAAAAAATGATTGACTAAAAAATTGATGATGATGAATTCTCAAGTAGTAAAAGCAAATTGTAGGAAAATTGATGTAGTATGTTTGTAAATTCATATTCTGTATGGATTATATTACAGAGTTCTGTTAATATTATTTAACATTACTTGTGGGTTGTGAAAAGAGATGGTGTTGCAACCCAGCTCCTGAAGGGCATGGGCTAGGGTGGCTGGAAGACCAAAGAATGCACTCAACAATATGTTAGACATGAGCTTTATTTTTGGGGAGTTATGAACAGGAGAGATTCTCTCTGGGGGTGACAGCCCAGAGAATGAAGATAGTGCTCTACAAAGAGGTGGGAAAATGAGGAGCAATATATAGGGTCTCAAAACAAAGACATTTCATAACAGTTTTCCTAGGCTCATATGAAGCACATAAATGGGGTCTGGTGATGTTATTATAGGAAGGAACTGTGCAGTGTAGAGAAAATTACAGTCTATGATACCATTTGTTTCCCTGTGGGGAGGTTTGTTACATTTTTACTGTGTCCTTGGGCATGCATGTGGCTGCATGCTGCAGACTGAGTTTCCCCTAGGGGAAGACAAGGTCAGGGTACTCACTGGACCCCCACATTCCACCCCCATGCAGCAGCTTGCATTGCCCATAGGACACACAATACATTCACATTTTACAACAGTACAGCATACAACAGAATACTAAAAGTTCCTTGATAAAAGCTAGTAAACCTACAGAGATATGTTGCTGCAGCCAAGAGAGGGGGTTAAACCAGTTAGATAAGGAATCAATAGCTAATTTATCAATATGACTTATGTGCTCTGGCATATGATTTAGAACTTGTGAGAAATTATGAGAGTGATCAGGAATATATACACAACATTGAATGTTATTAATTGAGAATGCCTTGTTCTAAACTTGTTGATGAGTTATATTTTTCACACCAGAAAGGTGTTTTATGCTGTCCAATTTGCAGGAGTTATGGTCCAAGGAACAATAAGGGGCAATCCATGCTGGTCTAACAGTATATAAGCAAAAATTCCATTAGTAGATAATATAGTACTAGGTAGGAGAGTACTATGAGGATGCTTTTAATACCACACATTTTCTGCTATTAAATGTTCTGAGTTTTTTGTGGTGATAGCGAAATCTAATTTAGGCCAAAGAGAGTTCACATTGACACACACAAGGTCAAAGCTATTTGCTGAATTGATTGGTTACCTTTTTACCATCACCTGTCCTTTTATGAGACCAACGGGGAGACATTTTTGTTTGGAGTTATTCAGGACTGTTTTATTTTGAGCCTGGGACTTTTAAACTGGACCTTGTGACCAGAGTTTTTGGCAGGCTTTATTTTGACCAGCTGCCTTTCTTGTTTTTAATACCAACCTACCTCAACTTTCCCCTCAGAGAGTTTACACCCTTATTTTAAGGGAGAGCTGAAGGGTGATGGTCATTCTTCTGGAGCTGTTTCCTGCTAGTTAGGGGCAGTAGTCCCTGCTTAATGAGGTTTGGAACTTTCTGGCTATTCTAATGAGGTTGAGGGAAATTGGATCCAGCAATGTGATTGGGACTGGATGAAATTCCCACATGACTAATACCTTTTTCAGGAAGGCATTGACTATGGAAGAAATAAACTTAGTTAGAATTTTGAGGAGACACGGTCCTACTAAAAGGGTAAAGATTTTGCTGGATTTGGTATAAACTGTCACCCCCAGTTCCCACAGTGGTAGTTTGGCCTAGAAAAGCTAGGAGAGGATGAGGAGCGGCACTGCCCTAGACATAAACTCACAAAGACAATATAGGCAAGAACAAGACAAGCATATTATAAGCAAAATACAAACAGTGTACTTAAGAAAGCTATTCTTTTATATTATAGACACTTTTTTTAACTACTCAGAAAATGAATTAATTTATCAGGACTTTTAAGATGTTTAATATCCTTTTGTATATGGTTTGGAATAGAAGAGATATTATTGTATTTATCAGATATATAGGTACTGCACTTAATACTAATTAATGCATGGATTAAGGCAAAATTTCCTCTTTGAGTTGCAGTTAATAGATTTAAGCTTTAGGTTTGCAATACCATACACATTGTCTCCCCAAGGGAGCAGACCATAATGTCAATCGTGTTTGCTTAAGTTCTACTTACATTACTTTGGTAATTATTGCTCCACTTGGTATGGTTTTACACAGCCAGCATGCTGCAGTTCTGTTGATCTTGGAGGGAGGCACCAGTATTTTAAGGGCCTAGTGCATAGGGCCCCTTGGCACTATGAAACAGAGCCAGTCTTAGGACAATGTCCTTTGTAAATCTGGCCATATCAAGCCATTGCCGTCTGCTTCAAGAGTCCAAAACAGCAATGTACATTCCATTTACTTCAAGAGCATATCCAGAGATGTGATGGATACCTTTGTTGTTTTAAGGGTCTTAGCAACCAAATTAGCCAATAACTGAATGGAGAGTCACTATGCAGGATACTGGAGGCCTGGTTTGAATGAACAAGACAGTTGGACAATACTAAAGTCTGTCTCTTTTAATTTTTATATACTTTTTAAATATTTTCAGTGCACTTTATAACAGATTAAATTAACTTAACTATTTTTAGTAGTTTAGATTTTACTTTTACACCTTTACCATGAATTACATTAATTAGCAGGTATTTTATTTTAGCAGTATAGGAAAAAAAACTACTTTTTTATTATTTTATGAAAACCTAATATTCACAGTTGAATTAAAATTATTTTTTCCCTACTATCACCTTAATATGCAGATTGAGGTGGCCTTTGACTGGTTTTCCTGTTATGAAGTTACTTTTTGTTATTAAAATCAATTTAGGTTTTTATTTAATAGTGACTTCCCGGAATTAACTATTTAAGTATTTCAGTTTAGAAAATGCTTTTGCAAATGTTTTATAACTTTAAGTTACTTTTATTTTTAAATATGCTTATCAAATTACAATTAGCAACCAATGAAATTTAATTTTATTCATTAAGTTTTGTCTTACATTTCTTATTATTTATTTATTTATTTCTGCCACTCATTTTGTGCTCTCTGTCTGCTATCTGTGTTCTTCTATGTCTGCTTGTCTTCTCTTTTGGCAGCGGGAACCTGTCTTGGACCTTCTGGAGAGTGAGGCACTTAATCTCTTGTGTCACCTCAGTTCCCTGGTCTGCTGTATCTCTTATTGTCTCTCATCTGTGTCTCTTTTGTTGCATCATCTTACTGCACCAGCTTGCCATGCAGGCCAGTTTGCTTTTCACCAGGAGGCCCTGAAAATTGAACCTTGGACCTCCTATATGGTAGATGGGAGCCCAATTGCTGGAGCCACATCCATTTCCCACATTTCTGATTTTGTTCTGTGAAAACTAGACACTTCACTTTAGGACACATCTGAATTTTATTTAAAAAGAACTTACAATTTTTATTATTTTAAAGATTTAATAATATAATGCTAATTTATTTTATTACTATCCTATAAACCTAGGGAGAATATACCCAAGCTAAATAAATTTAGAACAATTTGTTATAGTTATAATAAATTATTATATAGTTATAATTTATAGTTTATGCAAGAAATGTTTTTCTTTCTTCCTTTATCTACAAGAGGTTAAACCATTTTTTAAAAATTTAAAAATTAAAAATTGTGAATAACCTTAAAAACATACTGACTTCCAGGTTCTGGAATATATATTATAATTGTCATAATTTAGAAAAGATTTTTTCATGCCTTTTAAGAACAAACTGCTTGTTCTTACTTACTGAAACTTGGTAGTTGGATTAATTACTTTCATTTTAAGGCTGTTAAAAGGTTTAAATTGGAGGATTACAAGACAAATTATGATTTTTAATTCCCCAGCCTACCTTTCTCTATTTTATTTTACCTAACCCTTTTCCCCTTCTACTTGTTTTTCCTTATCTGAGGAGGAGTTCATAGGGTCCCACATCATAAGCTCCCCCCAAGGGTGTTAATATTTTCCAAATGTGGACTCAACACAACCTATGGCCCATAGTCTGGGCATATCTACAGCCAGGGATTCTAACTTATCATTATTTAGTGCAAGTAATTGGTTAAATAATCTTTATCTTTGCCTGTGCCAGGCACATGTCCTTTTCTAACTTTAAGTTTTCTTCTAAGGGACACAGAAAGACCTTTGTCACTTGATCTGCCTTAGTAGCTACCTGCAAGACTCCTAATGGGGCCATGCTATGGCCACCACTATCTGGCAGTCTCCCTTTTTCTTATTTAAATGCAGCTGCTTTGTTTCCTGCTGTAGTACAGCCAGTATACTTGCAGAAGTTTTTAGGACATCCCCATAGTTTTTTGTCAGTCCCTTCTCATCCTGGAGGGCAACCGCCCCTCCCACATGGACATCATAGGCCAAACCAGGACTTCCCCTATGGATTCTTATTTCCTTGAGTTCATGCTTGCTACTGCCAGTGTTCCTTACGTCTTCTGGCTGGCTCACCAATTGTTGCAACCTAGCTTTGGAAAGGTACAGGTCTGGGCAGCTGCAAGACCAAAGAACGCACTCAACAATGTGTTAGACAGGAGCTTTATTTACTGGGCTTATGGGCAACAGTCCAGAGAATGGAGATAGTGTTCTGCAAAGAGGTGGGAAAATGAGGGGCTATATGTAGAGTCTCAGAACAAAGACATTTCATGACAGAGGTTTTGCAAGGGTCACATGAAGCACAAAAATGGGGCCAGTGATATTAATTGTACAGCCTGGAGAAAATTAAAGTCTATGATACTATCTGTACATTGTTTCCCTGTTAGAGGTTTCTTACATTTTAACTTGTGTGCTTGCATATGCACTTGGCTGTATACTGCACACTGAGTTTTCCTCAGGGGGATCCAGGACAAGGGTACCCACTGGACTCCCACAGTTGGAAATGAAAGGATTTGAGAAAGAAAAAATTACATGATCAAAGTATTAAATCTTCACTGCATAATATAAAACATAACTAGAAAATAAAATTTATTCATAACATTAAATATCCTTAGGGGCAGGAAGCTAACAAGATAAACAGAATAAATTTGATTGCAGAAAAATTTTGTATTTTTTTATATTCAATTTATATTTTCAGTAAAGTAAAATCCAGTACATTAAAAAAGAGGAAACATAAGCAAAGAATATGGGTGTGGAATCAAGACACCACGGTTTGCATTTTGATTTGATTCCTTACAATTTTCACTTCTAATTCTAGTGCAGATTTTAACAAGCATGATTGGATTAATACACACATTTTAAAAATTGGAAAAATGCCTATTCAAGCAGTGAGAAGAATATTAAGGTATTCTTGCCTCTATAAAGGGACAATTTGTTTGCTTAGTGTGTATGCAATGGTATTAGCAGAATTCCTGAAAGATAGTGTCTCTGTGTATACAAGCTCAAGAAGGAGAAAATAAAAACACAAAAAAGCCACAATTAACCCTTGTGGGTATCAGAATCTTTAATCTGTATTATCACTACCTGATCATTAAGCATATAGATACTACACCAGTAAACAACCAGGTAAATCACTCATGAGTTTGCAAACCCTAAGTCAGCTTGTTTATCAGGAGGCTTCTATTAACAAATGGAAGCATTAGTGTGAGGATCTGTAAACAAGGATCTAGAATTACCAAGCACTTTACTCATGACCCCAAATTAAACCTCTTCTCAAATGCCCACTACTTCTTAGAGATATAAAGTATGGTTCTATATGATTGAAAACCTCATGCATATGTAGCATGCATCATTTTATAATTTAACCTTTATTCTTGAAACCATTCTGTCCATGGTTTGTTATAATCACTCATTTACTTACTTTCCTGCCTCCCATCTAGCCTACATGTTTTTCATGGTTTGATCTTACTTATCTTTAATACACAGTGACTATTATAAAATATATATTACTAAATTTCTGATTAATTTTGCTCTGTTTTGTGTATTTAAGACAATTTATATCTGCAAGGCTAAATTAAACACAAAATTTGGTATGATTTGCCTGATTCATAAATTATATAGGTTTCAATGTGACCTTGAAAAAACTTGAGAACTTATATTTTCTGTTTGCAATACTTATTTCTATTGAAGTGAAGAAGTATATACCGAGATAGAAAAAGGAAGTGTTTTGTCCAGAAAAAAAGAGCAAATATAGAAAACTTAATCTTATCAAATACTTTTAGTTTCTGATGCTATAATTAGTCTAAAATAATATTAAACAAATATCCTTCTATCTTCATAACTGAACATTACAATATTAAGTTGGGATTTTGCATTGGTTCATTAAGAATCTCTTTAGAGCACCTTTTACTTCTTTATTCCTCAGACTGTAGATCAGTGGATTCAACATAGGGATAACAAGGGTGTAAAACACCGAGGCCATTTTATCAATATCAAAAGTGTTGCTGGATTTGGGTTGCAGTTAAATAAAAAATAGGGTACCATAGAACACAACCACTGATGTCAGATGTGAGTCATATGTAGAGAAGTCTTTGTACCTTCCCTCAGCTGAGTTCTGAGGATGGACACAAAAATAAATGTATAAGATACAAGAACAATTAAGAGGAAAGGGAACAAATTACAGGCTGATAAGATCAATATGATCACTTCTAATTAATGTGTGTCAGAAGAGTGTATTGATATAAGAGGGAGACAATTACAATAAAAATAACTGATGATGTTAGAGCCACAAAAGGACAATGTAAATAACATAATTGTGGCAAATAGGGCCACAAATATCTTGTAGAGATAAGGAATAACTTCTAGAGCCCAAAGTACTTTCTCTGACATGATAACCACATAGACAAGAGGTTTGCATATTACCACATAGCGATCATAGGCCATTGCTGAAAGAATAAACAGTTCACTGACAATGAAAAACTCAAAGGTTGCCAGCTGAGTGGCACACCAAATATAAGAAATCATATTTTTCTTTGCAACAAAGTTTACCATCATTTTTGGACCAACAACAGTGGAATATCCAAGATCAGTAATGGACAAATGTCTAAGGAAAAAGTACATGGGCATGTGGAGCTTGGAATCCAAATGGGTCAAAATAATCATGCCCAGATTGCCTATCACTGTGACCAAGGTGACAGGAAAGGTTGCAAAGGGGGTGCCTGCAGCCCGGGCTGGTCCATGATACCCATGAGAATAAATTCAGTCACTTGGGTCATTGCAGTATGATTCCGTTTTTCCATATGAATCATCTTGTGAACCTGTGTAAGGCATAAAATCAGTATTTGTAGTTGACATGCTATATCTAAGAGAACATAAAACATAATGTACCAGCTCTCAGGGAATTTTCTCTGTCTCAAATTCTAAATAGAGGCTCCTCAATCCATCAGGCCAAAACTACACACATCAACACTCAATTCAAGTATGCCTTGGAAGGGGCTAAATGTTTTTATGTGGCTGTTTTGATGCATCTACAGGAACTTACTTCTTTTCACCCACAGTCCTTTTTTTATGTCAAAAGAGATATCTATTATATTTCAACTTTTAAAAAGTCCAAGTAATTTGTAAAACACACCTCTTCACCTAAACCATAATCCTTAACTTATTCACAATCATTCCTCCTATTTAAAGTAGCAAGGCATAAAGTGACTTTCCAAACTATTGATGAAGTGAGGAATCAGGTGGTGATTAGGAAACTTCTGACCATTAAATATGGGTTTTAATAGTTCTCACTTTGAAAGTGGCTTCTTATAACAATATAAATATGGTGTTAAGCTGATTTTAGAATTCTGTTAATAATTTCATGGTCTGCATTCATCTGCCTGTTGTTTCTGCAGATTGAATCACTCTTCAGAATTATGCCCCCTGTGGAGTTCATGTAGCTCATTGGTTGAGCTTGCACCTCACATGAATGAGGTCCCAAGTTCAATCCCCAGTACTTCCTAAAAACAATCACACTGAATTATTCCTCAATCATACATAATTCTATACATAAGACCTAGTCGTTTTGATTATTTTGAACCCTTAATGGAGATTTATGTAAAGAGGCTAAGTAAAAATAAGAATGCAAATAATTAGACACTACTCTTTGAGATCTCATTATGTGCCAGGCACTTTTCAAAGCACTTTCCCTTAACTGATGTAAACCCTATAATAACCATAGGAAGTGGGTAGTGTTTCTATCCTCATTTGAAAGTAAATAAATAGAGGCACAGACAGTTAAATAACTTAGCCTATATCACTCAGCTAACAAGTGGTTGAGCCAGGATTCAAATACCAGCATTCTGCCTTGAGAATAGTTGTTCATAAATATGACAGGAAATGAAGAGTGGGACAAGAAGGACACCTGGAAATAAGGGTAGACAAAGATCCATGTTGAAATAGATGACTGAAGCTTAAGATAATTTGAAAACAAAGGTGTTATTAGTAACACAAAAGCACTGTATAAGAAGTCTATCTTGAATATTAATTCTATTGATGAAAAAATGATAGCAATCAAAGAAGAAGTTTTGCAGAGCATAAGCCCTTCGAGATATTGGAGATGGCCAGTTTGTGCTGTATGTCCTGAGAAAAATTTCAAAGACCTATGTTTTATACTCACCATAATGGAGAATCAGCTTTGGCCTCCAGTTTTAAACCTCATTGTTGAAAGAAGGATTTAAGCATTTGTCTAAACCTTTGAGGCTCATTTTCTTTAAGTTTTACTTTAATTCAAGGATAAATACAAGGCATACAATTACCTCAAGGCTGAGTGCCTTGGATATCTGTTAATTATTCTCTGAAAGTCCCATTTGGAATAAGTTAAAAGTGTTTCGTACCTGATTTTAACAATAAATAAATTTTACAATATTACCAAACACTGGACATCAGAAATATGCTTTTGTTAGTGACTGAGATATACAACATCGTTAACATAGGAGGTACACTACACACAAACACATACACACACACATAAAATGCATAATTAAATGAAAGAATAACTTTCCAAAAAAGAAATTATGCAATATTTATTATAAATATCCATTAATAGGAATTTTGCTGCATATAGATTGTAGGCTGAAATAAGATATTTTAGAATCTGTGGTCATTCTTTTCTTTGTTCCTCTGTATGCAGTGTATGTTTTATCTCTGGATTCCTTTAAGGATATCTCTTTAATCTTGGTTTTCAGAAATTTGATTGTGATATGCTCTGGCATCGTTTTCTTTCTGTTTATCCTGTCTGGTGTTATTTGAGCCCTTATACCTCTGGGAGTTTTCTTGTTTTGTTTTATAAAGTCAGAAAAATTCTTGCCAAGAATGTTTTTTCTGCCCCATTCTGTTCTTTTCTCCTGGGCCTATAGTTAAATGCATGTTAGATACCTTACTATTGTTAATCAGATCACTGAGACTAATTTTTTTGCGTGTTTATTTCAATGTTTTGTTTTCTCTGTTACTTCATGTTGTATAATCTCTATTGTAATATATTTACTTGTCTTTTCTTTTTTAGTGTATAATCTGTTGTTACTCTCATTCAATAATTTTTTATTCAAACCTGATATTGTATTTTCATCTCTAAATTTCCTTTTAGTTATTTCTTAATCTTTTTCTTAATGTTCTCCTTTTGCTTGTTTTCTTTTAAATCTCTGACTGCATTGAACATATTTTTAATAGTGGTTTTAAAGTTCATATCTGCTAATTTTCTCAACAGTTATTTCATTATCTTGTTAATTGGCTAAAACTTGTTTCTACTTGCTCATATTAGTATCTTGGATTAGCTGCTGAATATTGTGACTTTTATGTTAATACATGTTATATTTTTTCATGTGCTTAAAAACAGCTTTAATTTTTTAACCAGGGATCTCATTGTTCCTTTTGAAGCTTGTTTTCAAGCTAGACAGATATATCTAAAGTAACTCGTTCCTCTAGGATCTTTACTGGATGCCCTGGTGTTCAACAAGGGCTATGCTCTCTAGCTCTTTGGAACTCTAAAGCAGTCCTCTCTGAGCTCTGTGATTTGTTCAGCCAATATACTCCTAGTCATTATTTTCACATGTCAAGTTTCTCTGCAAGTATGTACAATTAGCACTGAGCCATAAACTGAAGGAGACCTATTTTAGATTTGTGGAGCTGATTCTCTGAATAGTTCCCTCCCAAAGGTTTTGACTGCCACAGCTATCACAGAATCTAGTATTTGTTTCCTCTTTTCAAGAAGCCCATTGTTTACTGCTTTGAATTGCACTGGAATCCAGTAAGTAGGCAGATAGCCAAGAATATCTAGGGGCTCATCTTCTTTCTTTCTTATATCTTTGGAATCACAGCCCTTTTCTGCCCGTTTTGGAAAATTTTGTTTCCTACACTTTTTGCAGTTTCTCTAGTTGTTTATGGTGGAGGTAAAGTCTGACACTAACTGCTATGTAATGAAAGGGAGCTGATGTACTGTAAGAAAATTATTATTAAGAGTTGTGAATTCATAAGCTTTCTAATCAATAGTCACTACTGTTTTAGCCTAGAACTGTGAATGATTACCTTGCCCTCTGTCTTTGGAATGCTATAATGCTGCTATGCATGCAACCCCATAATCTATTGCCCAAAAGCAAATGTTTAGAAGGAGCAAGTCACTAAACGTGATATTAACACATCTTGTTTGTATCCCCTGTAAAACTAAAAGCTAAAAACCTTTATGTTCCTGCTCAGTGCATCATAAATAGAATAAAACAAAGACCCCTGTAGACACCGCATCTCCCCTGTGGAGGGCTGGACACTCCCCATCAGATGGATTCAGTTATTTCAATGAAGTCATTCTTCACGAGTTGCAAGATTCCCTGGAATTCTGAGGTTCAGAACCCCTTAAAAAGAATGGTCCCCAAGTTGCCATTCAGAGCCTCACCCAGGAGAGGACACTCTGCCTAGGACCATTTTTCCAAGCGGGACTCTGATCTGCCGCAAAGAGCTTCCCGGCCACTTGATAGTTCAGATGTTGAGTTTTCCCCCAATTCGGTGAGTGTTTGTATATATTTTCATTCTTTCCTATGTCTTTAATTAATTATTCTTCTTTTTGTGATTGCACAATTTTTATAATCATTTAGTATAACCTGAAACTCATTTGATTGAATAAAACTGCGTTTGCATAACATTTAGAGTTTTTGCCTCTTCCTTAGCAAAACATTTAATAAAACTGCTTCTGCATAGCATATAGAGTTTATGCCTCTTCCTTAGCAGAACAGGAGTATAACCTGAGTGCATTTTGACTGGAAATGTTTATATGCCTATCTAATTTTAGATGCGAAATGAAATTATCTTAAAAAGACAGCAGCCTTTTGGTGTACTATGAGGCTTGCATATTGTGATTGAAGTCTAGTAAGGCTTACCTAAAACTTACATTACATTGTGTAGGGATGAGGAAAGTCCAGAGCAGGGTAGATATGACATGATTTCAGTGTAATATATGATATTCTATCCCCCTAAATATAATATAAATTTATAAAATTTCTTAAATAATAGTTTTCCATGAATTTTTATTGAAATTAGTGAATGGCCTGAATTTCCTATCTGGGCTGACCAATTAAATACGTTAATTTGAAAAATAAAAATGTTCAATAAACCCTTAGATCATAAGTGAAAATATTTTTAATGTATTCCCTTTTTTTCTTATTTTCTTTTGTGGTCTTAACATTATTATTAATGAAGCAACTCCACTTAAAATGGTAGTGCTGGAATTTGTAAGGCCATGTCTCACCACAGAAACGCCAAAAAAATATTAACAAAAATTGTCAGAATCATCTTGGAACTCCTGAAAAGAACCAGAGCTTTACAGCTACCAAGTATATGCTCAATCAAGAAAATATCGACATAAATATGGTGTTGCGGCAGACTGAATAAAAACCCAAGCAGCACTCAGGGCGGAGGGAGGGTTGTTGATGAACAAAGTTTTATTACGCATGGGCTCAGAGGTGAGTCAAGTCTCAAAAAGAATCTGAGCCCCGTGTCTTGATTTTCATAAGTTTATATAGGAAAACTAAGTGGGCAAATTCCTAAGCAAGCAGGCAGGCAGGGTTACAAAAGCAGAAGGAGTGAGGTTAGCTTATCTTCCTCAAACAGAGGGCTATTAGGAAGGAAAAGAGTAATTATTTGTTTAGAGTTGTAAATTCCAGTTGAAAGGGGCAGGGAGGGAGTGCTAATCTTCCAAAGATGTGGATTCCAGGGAGAAAAGGGGAGGAAGGGAGAAAGGGACTGAGGGGAGTTTATCTTCCTGAAGCTGTGGGTTTCTGCTGATGGGGCAGGAGTTAGGGCACCGGCACTTCCTTTAACAGTCCCCCCTTTTGATGCCCTTATAATTTTTTATGGGGCATCATTGTTAACATGGGGATTTTTCTATAGTCCCCAAGGGCTGATATTTAACACGAGGCATTACTTGGTATTTTAAGGTGTTTAAGCGGGAAGTGATGCATTGTGTTAGGTACTGTAGAATGCATGGCCTGAAAGTTAAGAGAAAGAAGACTGAGGCTATTACTGGCATAAATGGAAAAATCCAGGAGAGAAGACAGTGGAAGCAGCTCCCATTGGCAGATGCCTGGTATACACAGTTTAAGCAGCCTTTGGCTCTTTCTTTTAGAAGGGCCATTTTGTCCCTAACTATCCCTGAGGAGTTTGCATAGAGACAACATTCTTCCCCAGGGCCAGGCAGATTCCCCCTGAACCTGTGGTGAGCAAGTCTAATCCTCACCTGGTTTGTAAAACCACTTCTGCCAATGAGTTTATCTGGTATTGCAACCCTTCGACAGCCCCTATATTTCTTTGAGGTCATTTGATGTTTCACATGCTAGGGTTTGTAAGCCCTCCTGACCAACTGCAAGTGAGACCCCCACTACTGCTGCATTCCCAAATACTCCTAGTCCTAAGAGTACCAGAATTGCCTGTATTGCTCATTTGGTTCAGGAGAGCTCTCCAGGCAATTCATCTCCATAAACTGAGAACAATGGTACTGGCCAAGCCAGGTAGCAGATGCCCTGGCCATCCTGGAGTAGGCACCGGTAGGTGTTGGTGCTACAGACCCAGAGGGTAGAATTTGCACTGCATCGGTCAGGCTTATTGAGTGGGTGGGTGATGTTACAGTTAGCACTTCCAAGAGGGAGGATGGTTGAAGGAGACCTGGTAGTTATGTTTTTACAGTTAGCCAGTTTTCCTGGGGGTTTGGTTATGCAGACTGGGAGGGGCTTGATTCCCATTGCAGAGCTGTCATGGGTCAGGAGGGTTACATTCCATGGGACAGGCACAGGGAAGATGGTTAGACTTGAGGAAGTACATAGCCAGTAGGAGGTAGCTATGTCGGGCCAGGATTCATTTAGGAGTTGGTGGAAATTTTGAACCTGGTTTAAAAAGATGTTGTGGGGGCCTGTTCTAACTTCGGCTTTTATTGTCTGGGCAGTTTTACTGATATTTTTCATCAGGGTTTTCTCTGGGGGTTGGGTTACTGGAATCAGTTGGAGCAGTATGAGGTCCCCTGGATCCAGCCCTGATGGGTCGTACATTCCAATTCCAAGTTTTAGTCCTGTTTGGGCCTTTAAAAAGGAATTTCCTGATGCAACAGTTGTGTTTAATAAGGTGAGCTTTACGGGGTCACAGGTTTCTATGCCACACCCTGCTGGGCTGGGGATTTTCTGTAGGAGATATGGAGAAGTTGGAATTGGACCCCCTTCCAGGGAGTGGTGGCACCTACCAGCAAGCTCCAAGAGTGGTAGAGTCCTCCATTCTTTTGAGGGTCTCATCAGAGGTATTTGTCATAACTCCCATAGCTGTGACCCCTACACCTTCTCCTAGGGGCAAGTATGGGTGTGTGTGGGTACAGGGCAACCAGCAAGGTGTAAGGAACATGACCTTGGATTTTCTTGCAAGCATCAAATATTACAGAGGCTGAAGTTGCACCTGCCGAGAATGGGACTGAAGTGTTCAGCACGGATTGTTTGCCCCAGCTTTGACTAGCTTGCAGCTACCATAGATTTTGGAGTGGGTATTGGCTCCTAGGGAGGGGGCAAGGAAGGAAAGGACAAGCAAGTCAAGGCACAGAAGCATCCTACAATACACCAGTAAGCAATTGCAATTAGGGCTCTATTCACAACAGTCCAGTCTGCAAGGGCCACAACAGTGAGTCCAGCTCCAAATACAAAGGTGAGCAGGCTGTATAAGCACAGGATCCACCAGGAGCAGGGGTCCATTCAGCAGGTATTTGACAGGGTTGGTGCTCAGGGATCCCGGGTGACTCACACTCTCAAGGAGTGGCCGGGTACAGGTTGGGATGTCCAGCTGTCCTGCTCTTTAATGGGTGTGCCTTCTTGACCCTGGAATGATGGATCCAAGAGATGATACCTGCAAATTTAAGAGCAGTAAGAGTTACAAGGATCACAGTATGTGAACCTGTCCAGGAAGGCTGAAGGGGTTCTTTTTCCCAGTCTTTGACCCAGACTACATCCCCTGGCCAGTGGGGGTGAACCGGGTGTCCCAGGGGGATAAGATTCTGGGACAAGACAGTTTTATGTATTTTGGCTAGAGTATTTCCCAGCTGCTAGAGAATGGAATCTTGGCTGACCTCCCTGAGAAGTTTGAGATTTCCTTTGAAGGCCTGGATTATTTGGGTGGCTGTCCAAATAGAATTTTAAAGGGTAAATAGCCTGTTGGTCCTGGGGTACACCTCACTTGAAGAAGGGTTAAGGGAAGTAAGTCTGCCCAGGGGAGACCAGTTTCTTGGCAGAATTGGCTAGGGTGGCTTTGAGGGTCCTATTCATGCGTTCAACTTTCCATGAACTCTGGGGCCTGTAAATAGTATAGAGTTTCGACTTGATTCCTAACATTTTTGCTAGCTCTTGGACTATGGCAGCCATGAAGGCTGGGTGATTGTGACTTCCAATAGACAGTGGCAGCCCATGTTGGGGAATGATTTCTCTAAGTAAAGCCTTAGTCACTTCTCTTGCCTTTTTGGTGCAAGTGGAGAAAGCTTCGACCCAACCTGAAAAGGTGCATACCATCACCAACAGATATTTGTACACCCGACTTGTTTTCACTTCTGTGAAGTCTACTGTGAGATCTTCAAAGGGGGCCATCCCTGTGTGCTCGACACCTGCTGGAGGATGGGGGCCTGGCAAAGGGTTGTTTTTGGCACAAACTTGGCACTGGCTGCTGCTGATGGCCCAGAGAGAAGCTACTACTATGTAGTAGTATCTCCCGAGCAAGACTTCTAGCACAGTTTTCCCTAGGTGGGTAAGTTGGTGATATCGCTGGATGAGGGCATAAACAGTTCCTTTTGGGACAAAAATCCGGTCATCTGGGAGCAGCCAAGTTCCTTCGGGGTTCTGCTTCCCCCTTCTCTCTAGCCCATTCCTGTTCTTCCCGGGTATAGCTTAGTTGATTAGTCTCTTTTTCTAAGAGGGACAGCTGCGGTGTCAATTCCGGGACTCGTATTCCATGGGTTCCTTCAGCTGCTTACCGAGCTGCTTTGTCAGCTAGCCAGTTCCCTTGAGCGACCATGTCCATTCCTTTCTAATGTCCCCAGCAGTGGTTGATGGCAACTTTGTGTAGTTTCCAGATTTCTTCCAACAGTTGGAGTATTTCTTCTTTGTTTTTGATTTCCTTTCCCCCTGCAGTTAGGAGAACTCTTTCTTTATAAATCACCCCATGGATATGAATGGTAGCAAATGCATGCTTAGAGTCAGTGTAAATGTTTACTGCTTGCCCGGTGGCTAGCTGCAGGGCTCAGACCAATGCCCAGAGTTCTGCTCATTGTGCAGACCATCCCTGTGGTAGAGATACTGCTTCCACTACCCATTGGGTAGAGGTTACTGCATTTCCAGCAAGCTTTTCCCCATTTTTAACGAGACTGCTCCCATCTGTAAATAATGTCTGATCTAGGGAAAAGAGTGGTATGTCTTGGAAGTCGGGGTGACTGGTGTAAACTTCCTCGGTCACTTCAATACAGTCATGCTCAGGAACACCTTCCTCATCTGGCAAAAAGGCTGCAGGGTTTAGAATGTGCACTGTTTCTATTGTCACTCTGGGATTTTCACAGCGTAAACCTTGGTAAAGTGCGAGCCAGAGATTCAATATGCACCAATGCCCATGTGAGTTCATTAGGGCAGTGACTGCATGTGGCATCATAACATGAATTGCCTGTCTGAGGGTTAATTTGTCAACTTCTTTGATGAAGGTAACGGATGCTGCCAGAGCTTTCAGGCAAGGCAGCCACCCTGCAGCCATGGGGTCCAGCTGCTTGGAGAGGTAAGCAATGGGTCTTTGCCAGGGGCTGACTGTTTCTTTGAGAACCCCCAATGCTACTTTGTTCTTTTCATGCACAAACAGGTTAAAGTTTCGAGTTACATCCAGGAGCCCCAAGGCAGGGGCTCTGCAGAGTTGTCTTTTGATGTTTTGAAAGGCCGCCTGTTGAGCTTCTCCCCAGGCAAAAAGCTCTTTTTCTGGACCTGCCAGAACTTCATAAAGGGGTTTGGCCATGGCTGCAAACCCTAGAATCCAGATGCAGCAGAACCTTGCAGCCCTGAGGAACTCGCGAAGCTTTCTTTTTGTGGTGTGGGTAGGGATGGTGCAGATCACTTTCTTTCTTCCGGTGCCCTTGTGTGATGCTGAACCCCAGGTACTTGACCTGCTCTTTACAGATCTGGGCGTTCCTCCAAGACGCTTTGTACCCAGTCTGTGTTAGAAGTTGTAGGAGAGTCTGGGTCCCTTTCCAGCAGTCCTCTTCCATTTCACTGGCAAGTAGGAGGTCATCTATGTATTGCAAGAGGGCACACCTGTAGTCTTCCCAGGGTTAGGTGGTCAAATCTGCTACCAAGGTGTAGCTGTTTGGCAATTTGATGTAATTATGAATTCCAAAAATATAATTGGATCATGCTTGTAAACTGATCAGTTAATCTGGGCATGACTAAGTTATGATTAGGGCGTTGACTGGGACACGTGAGAAGGGCATTGAGCCCCAACACTTGGTGGGTGGGGGAAGAAAATATAAAAGGCAAGGCAAAGGACAGAAGGAACAGTTTTTGAGAAGCAGTTTTGATGTTGGAGTTTTGATGTTGGAGAGAAGGCCCCAGGAGAAGAGAAGTGAACCATTCACCTGATAGTCTACAGCTGACATTGTGGAGGAAACAAAGGAGCTATCCTGGAAAGAAATGGGGCCCTGGGAAGAGAGGAACCCAAGAAGCCTGAACCCTGGCAAACATCAGCAGCTGTCTTGCTCCAACACGTGGCAATGGACTTTGGTGAGAGAAGAAACTTAATGCTTTATGGCCTGGTATGTGCGGACTTCTACCCCAAATAAATACCCCTTATAAAGATCAACCCATTTTTGGTATTTCACATTAGCACCCATTTGGCTGACTAATACACAAGGCTTCCCTGAAAAGGGTAAGGGAGTTTTTGAGCCTAGCAGAAGTCAGGTCCAGGTTAGCTGAGTTTTCTGCCGGGTTTTGGGGTCTTTCTATTCAAAGGCAAACAGAGGCTGGCTCGGGGGCCAGCTGCAGGCAGAAGAAGGTGTCTTTCACGTCTAGGCAAGTGAACCAGGTGGTTTCAGGCAGCAGCTGTCCTAGCAAAGTGTATGGGTTGGGAACAACCTGATGTAAGGTGAGAGTAGCGTTATTAATGGCTCGAAAATCCTGCACTGGTCGATATCCAGTCCCATCTGGCTTTTTTACTAGTAATAATGGAGTGTTCCAGAGTGACTGGCACTCGATTAGAATTCCTTCTTTCCTCAGGTGATCTATGTGTTCAACTATGTTCAATTGCATTTCACATGGGATCAGATACTGCCTCTGCCAGACTGGGACTGCTCCAGGCTTCAGGTCGATGATGATGGGTGCATGGGTCTGTGCCATTCTCAGTGGGTTTTTTCCTGCCCAAACCTGGGGGAAAAGTTCCAGCAGTTTTTCCAGATTCTGACCTGAACTTTCTTCCATATGAAGTCTCCATTCTTCACTTCGGGGTATGGTGACAAGGAGAGTGAGTTTGGTCCCGAGGCTTAAGCTTGCTGGCCCTTCAGGTTTGAAGGTAATCTGGGCTCCCAGTTAGGTTAACAGGTTAACCAAACAAGGGAAATGGACATTCAGGAAGGTACAGAAATTCATGGGTCACTTCGTGGCCACCAAGCTGCAAGTTCTTGACTGGCAAAAAGGCCATTGGCTTGACTGGTCCCCAGTCGCTCCTATGATATTAGTGATTTTTTGACTAAAGGGGGTAATGGGGGTTGTGACAACAGAATATTCAGCACCAGTGTACACCATGAAAGTAATTGACTGGCCCCCAAATTGGAGTTTGACCATGGGCTCTTGGGGGCCAAATTCCAGTGAGCCTGGTCACCCTTATTCAGGGTTGTGCCCTGCCAGCCTGATCAGATGGTCTTGGGACTCAGGTCAGTATTTCCTTTTAGGGATGTTCCTTCTAAGTGCTTGAGTCTTTTGGGGGCAATCATTTTTCCAGTGTCCACTTTCTTTGCAGTAAGCACATTGGTTTCTGGCCAGAGGCACCCTTCTGGTGCTTGTCCCCCTTTTATGAGTTGGCTCTTCTCATCTGGTGGGGTCAGGATTTACTAAGGCTGCTACCAGTAGGGAGGCTTGATGTTTTATTTGCTTCTTGGCTTCTCATTCAGCGGCTTCATCTCAATTGATGAATACTTTGTTGGCAACTTCCAGTAGTTCAGAGATGTTCATGCCCATGGACCCTTCTAATTTTTGGAGCTTTCTCTTAATGTCTGTTGCTGCCTGTGCAACAAATCCAGCATTCACCATCCTCTGGTTTTACTGAGCTTCTGGGTCAAAAGGAGTGTAGATTCTGAAGGTCTTGCAAAGCCATTCATAGAAATCTCCCAGAGATTCATCAGGCTTTTGAGTAACTAACATCTTCTTTTTGGGTCATTTTGCCCCTTCTCAGACCCCTCAGAGGAGCGCTTTCCGATATTGCTGGAGTGCAGCCAGTCCCTGATCAGTGTTAATGTCCCAGTTCAGTTGGGCTTCTGGTGCTGCTTGTTGTGCCCAATCTTCTTGGTTTAAGTTGCCAGTAGGGGCCTGCTCCTGCAGCCACTTTCCGGCTTTCATCAGAATCTGTTTTCTCTCCTCTATATTAAACAAATTCAGGAGGAGTTGGCAGCAATCATCCAAAGTAGGATGATGGGTTTGGAAAATGGATTCCGTGAGATCAATAAGGGCCTGGGGTTTTTCTGAGTAGGAGGGGGTGTGGTGCTTCCAGTTTAAGAGGTCTGTAGTTGTGAAGGACTGGTAGCATAATACAGGCTTTCCGGGTTAGATGGTCCCATTCTCATTGATCCAGGTTGGACCCTGTGTTTCACGGAGGGTGAACTGTAACGTGTAACTGTAATGTGGATTGTGCCGACCAGAGCCTCCTTGCTAGTTGCAGGGTTTCCTCAAAGGGGGTTGATGTTCCCAGAGGGACCAAAGGTGTAGGTGTTTCTGGGAGATCTGCCTGCACTCTTGAGCTGGGAGGAGAGACTGAAGGTGAGGGTATTTCTGGGAGATCTGCTTGCACTCCCAGGCTAGAAGGAGAGGCTAGAGTGACTGGAGCATATGGCAGTGGTAGTGGGGGTCCTCTGAAGACCCTTGATGAATGAATGACTTCCAGAGCCCCATTCTCTGTGCAACCAAGACCCTGCTCTGTCCCTTTTTTCCAACACACAATCAAACCCAAGGGGGCAGAGTCTGGGCTATCTCCAACCAAGAGTTGATATACGGAAACTGATTGGTGTGGTCAGGAGTTCCTGTGACCACCAGCCACATTGCACGGACCCTGGCTATATCCAGGGTCCCTTCTGAGGGACAGTCAACATTAAAATTGGGCCACTTTACTTCACATAAGGTTCAGATGGTGGTGGGGTTCATCCAGATGCCATAATCTCTGGAAAAACCCTTCTTGAAATTCTTGAGCATGCAGTTTAAGATGGTAGGTTTTGAATGAGATGAGCCCATACCCTGCATCGGTGGTGCAAGACAGCCAAGGGAAGGGGTCGCCTCTTTCAAGGTCACTGAGATGCCCACCTGTCCATGTCTCTCACGAGAACTCTGACTCATCTTATCTAAGATGTCCAGATAAAGTTCGGGGTGGCTGTTATGCAGTATGACGTCACCTTGGAAAAGAGGTTAGGGTCCTCATGGGCTCCGTAGCATAAAGCTTTGGAGTCACAGACTGGTAGGGCAGATGCAAGCCTCTGCCATCCTCACTCACTCACTCACACTGTCACTCAGAGGTTATGCAGTCCTTCCCTCAGGAATTAACAGTGTTAAATCTGCACCCTGGGTCAGTGGCATGAGACAGACAAGGGAAGGCATTGCCTCTTTCAAGGCCACTCTGATGTCCCTGTCTGCATCTCTTGCAAGAACTTAGGCTCGTCGGACCTAAGGCACCCTGGTAAAGTTTGGGGTGGCCATTATGCTGTATGATGCAGCCACGGAATACAAGTTTGGTCCCACACGGGTTAAGTAGCACAAAGCTTTGGAGTCATAGACCGGTATGGCAGATGCAAGCCTCTGCCATCCTCACTCACTCATGGAGTCACTCAGATGTTATGTAGTCCCTCCAACAGGGATTGCCCTAATCTGGAATCTCGGTACTTGAGATTTCAGGAGGTGATCAGTCTTCTCTTCTGTCTGGAGACAGGCCTGACTGATGACTTGGCACCTGGGGTCTTACCTTTCTGGAGTCTTCTGGCACTGTTCAGTCCACCTCCCCACTGAGTCAGGCCGGGTTGTAGGGACGCAGCCTCTAGGGACTGCCTCAGAAGGAGGTCCCATCAAGAGGACAATTTGCGCCCACCTTGGAGATTGTCGTCATCTGCGTCCATCAGCCCCAAGCCAGAAGCACAACGGGCCTGCTCAATTGGATTTATCCCAGTCAGGGAACCAAATGTTGCAGCTGGTGGAAAGAAACCCAAGTGGCACAATTAGGAGTATGGATGAACGAAGTTTTATTAAACACGGGCCCAGAGGAGAATTAAGTCTCTGAATTCTGAGTCCTGTTTCTCGATTTTCATAAGTTTATATAGGAACACTAAGTGGGCAAATTCCTAAGGATGTGGACAGGCAGGGTGACACAAGCAGAGGAGCGAGGTTAGCTTATCTTCCTAAAAGCAGAGGGCAATTAGGGAGTAAAAGAGTCATTATCTGTTTAGAGATGTAAATTTCAATTCAAAGGGCAGATGGGGAGTGCTTATCTTCCTGATGTGGATTCCATGGAGAAAAGTGGGGGAGGAGGAGAGAAAGGGACCAAGGGGAGTTTATTTTCCTAAAGGTGTGGGTTTCTGCAGGGGGGGATAGTGTCCCAGCAGTTCCCTTATCAAGATCACTATAAAATAGAGAATAATAGAACAATTAAAATATAAATGTGGACAATCAGCAACATGACAGCAGAGTAAAGATTTCCGAGAATCAGATGCTGCTACAGGACAGTTAGTAATCACCCAGAGCTATCTAGAGTACTTGTTGGGGGCTCCAGGAGACCAGAAGTGCATCCTGCAACACCCTTGAAAGAATGGAAAGAGGAAACAGCCCATCTGCTGAAGATTCATAAGTTAAGCACTCCATGCCACAGAAGACAGTGTCCATCCTCAACTGGAGGCACAAGCATCCTCAGGAGCTGTTCCCTGGCTGGAATTGGAAGTTCCACTTCTCAAAACAAGGGAGGAAAAGATGGTTGGGCACCAACTTCAGCTACTGATTAGTAAATTCGGTGGGCTAAAGTATAAACCTAAGAACAGCTAAAGTTTGAACCTGTCCAAGTCAGATAGAGGCTGGTGACCACCATCTTAACTCTGCACCTGACATGAGGGGAAGCCGGGCTGACTGAAATTCACAGTGCTGGTAGAGACTGCCTTTTTTCCATCTAGATCAGATTGCCACTCTAGCCAAAACCACAGGCACACTTCGGGCAGGGAGGAAGCTGGGGGAGGTATGCCAGCCTCTCCGGGAAATTACAGGCCATGCTGTGGAGGTCAGTGATCACCCTACTTTGACATCACAGGCCACCCAAGGAGCTATTCTGCGCCTGGAATTGGAAGCTCCATTTCTCAAAAGCAGATGAGAAACAGACAGTTGGCCACAGATTTCAGCTACTGATTAGTAAATCCAGCTGGTTAAAGTAAAACCCTAGAACAGCTAAAGTTTGAGCGTTTCCAAGTCAGAAGGAGGCCAATAGCTGCCATTTTGTCTCCACCCACAGCATGAGGTGAAGCTGGGCTGATTGAAATTCATAGTGATGGTAGAGACCAGTTTCTTTCACCCAGATTGGCTTGCATTCCTAGCCTAGGCTTCAGCCCCACTTCTAGCAGTGAGGAAGCTGATGGGCCCTGCACCAGCCTATCCAGATAACTGCAGGTACATTTAACTGGCACACACTGAATAATCTGAAGTCTACTAGGGCAACTGTGGTCATCTTGGACCTGTACTGCATAGATTACTGCTCACACTTGCAGCTCCATCCCTGCCCCAGGCAGGGGAGAAAGATGCCTGAAGCTTCATCAGTCTCTCTTGGCAACTACATTCTAGGCCTGCATGAGTTGGATTATTCCACACAGCTGTGGCTCTGTCCCTAACCCCGGCAAAATCTAAAGTTGGGAGAAGCTTCATTGGTCCTTGGAGCAATGAGGGTAGATTGAGCCTCCACAGCTTATAGCACCAACTACATCCTTGGCTCCTACTATATAACCAGCAAGGAGAAGGGCAGGAGGCCCTGAACTAAAGAGAAAAACTGCAACCAGAATAAATACTCTAGTAAGCCAGATGCCAAGACACCAACAAAAACATTACAATCCACACCAAGAAACAGGAAGATATGGCCCAGTTAAAGGAACCAGATAAGCTTCCAGATGACAAAGAAGTTGAGACAACTAATCATAGATGTTCAAACAAATCTCCTTAATAAATTCAATAAGATGGGTAAAAAAATTAAAGATATTATGAAGACATTGGATGAGCACAAAGAGAAATTTGAAAGTATAAATAGAAAAAGAACAGATCCTATGGGAATGAAAGGTGCAATAAATGAAATTAAAAATATGCTGGAATCATATAATAGCAGATTTGAGGAGGCAGAAGAAAGGATTGGTGAGCTTGAAGAAATGACGTCTTAAAGTGAACATACAAAAGACCAGATAAAGAAAAGATTGGAAAAACTTGAACAAGGTCTCAGGGAACTAAAGAACAGCAAGAGACATGCAAACATAGATGTCATGGGTGTCCTAGAAGGAGAAGCAAAGGGAAAAGGAGCAGAAGGAATATTTGAAGAAATAATGGTAGAAAATTTCCTAACCCTATAGAAGGACATAGATATCCATGTCCAAGAAGTACGGCATATTACCATCTGAAAAAATCCTAATAGACCAACTCTGAGATACATACTAATCAGAATGTCAAATGCCAAAGACAAAGAAAGAATTCTGAGAGCAGCAAAAGAAAAGCAATGCATAATGTATATGAGATACCCAATAAGATTAAGTGCTGATTTTTCACCAGAAATCATGGAAGCAAGAAGACAGTAGTATGATACATTTAATTTACTGTAAGAGAAAACATCCAGCCAAGAATTTTATATCTGGCAAGATTGTCTTTCAAAAATGAGGGCAAATTTAGAATATTCATAGATAAACAGAAACTGAGACAGTTTGTAACCAAGAGACCCACTTTGCAGGAAATACTAAAGGGTGTGCTACAGCCTGAAAAGTTAAGACAGGAGAGAGAAGCCTGCAAGAGAAACTAGAAATGAAGATTATATCAATAAAAGTAACTCAAAGTGTCAAAAGAGTGGTGAAAATAAAATATGGGAAATAAAACCCAAATATTCAGACATAATCTTAACCAACGATTTAAAGTGCTTGTATTCAGAAAAATACAACTCATTTTTAAAAGAAATATTTAAAAAGACCTGTATAATTGGAAGAATATTCCATGCTCATGGATTGAAAGACTAAGTATCATTAAGATGTCAATTCTACTCAAATTGATATACAGATTCAATGCAATCCCGATAAAAATTCCACTAGCATTTTTTAAATAAATGGAAAACATGATTATCAAATTTATTTCAATGGATAAGGGGTACTGAATAGCCAGAAACATCTTTAAAAGGAAAAGCAAAGATGGAGGACTCTCAACAATTCAAGGTGACATGCTCGGATTCTGGTTTATGTGACTGAGTGTATGGAAACAATCTTATCCAGATGGGAGCAGGAGCAATGGTGATAGTAGTTTTAAAATATTGAGTTTGATTAAGAGAAATATTTTTCTTGGGTTGGATATTTACATTTTACTCACTTTTGGATCTACAATGTCCAAATATCTAACAAAATTGTGAATATATCTCTACTCAGACATTCTTAGTTACTGCAACTGGCTTGAGGAACAAATTGCTCTCTAACTGTATGTGCTATTAAAAGAGAGTACCGCACTGAAATTCAGAATGAAACTACTTTCCTAATGAGTAATGAGGTCTAATGCAAAAAACTTTTTTCTTCAATATTGGTTTTCTCATTAGGAGTAGAAGAGAGTATACGGTATTATTCAAATCTAAATTTCTTTGATTCTGGAAGAACATGGCAGAAAATAAGAGATCCTATTACAGCTTATTCCAAATTCATAATTTATAATCTATTTAATAACCTCCAGCCGAATGCCTGTTGAAATGACACCCCAAAGCCCCATACATAACCATCTATCTGATGTTCAAACTCCTCTCTACAAAGTCTCACTAAATTGTCCATATTTTGCTAGAACCTTCCAGTTCCACGGTCTTTATCATCAGCATAACCCCACTCGGCCTTGAGATATTATATATTATAAACATTATTATAGTGAGTCAAAATTTGTTTCCACATAGCAACTAAGCAGTGAAGATATTACTAATGTTATATTTTTTTGAATTGTCTAAATCCTTTTAATTCAAAAATTTTTAAATTCATAAAATTTTATCCCTTGAAATGATTTAAAACAAATCTAATCCTTTTCTCCATGACATTCCTCCAATAATGAGACAACTTTTATTTTTGTCCTAAACCTTCATTTCAGTGGTTTTCCAAATGATGTTTTTATTAATCTTGTTACTTTCCCCTGCCATGAAGTTCTGGTTCATATGACAACATTGAAGACATTATGTTGAGTGAAATTAGCCAGACACGAAAGGACAAATATTGTATGATCTCACTGATATGAAACAATTAGAATAAGCAAACTCATATAGTTTGAGTCTAGAATATAGGTTACCTGGGGCTGGGCTGGAGGTAGGAACTAGGGAGTCAATGTTTAATTTGTATATAATTTCTATTTAGGTTGATTGTAAAATTTTGGAAATGGAAGGTGGTGATGGTAGCACAAAATTGTGAGTCCAACTAAGAGCACTAAATTATAAATATGAATGTGGTGGTTAAGAGATGAAATTTTAGGTCATACATATGATACTAGAATAAAAATTAAATACTAAAACAGCACTGTACAACACAGTGAACTCTGATTATAAATGATGGGCTATAATTAATAATATAATTAAAATGTTCTATCACAAATTATAACAAATATACCATACCAATGCAAGGTGTTGATAATAGGGTGTCATATGGGGAAAATACATGCTGTTGTAAATTATTGACTACAGTTAATGGTACATTTATAATATTCTTTTATAAATTGCAACAAATATACCACACTAATTAATACAAAGTGTTAATAATGGGCAGGGTATATTGGAAAGCTGTATTTCCTTTTTTATTTTTCCATGATTTTTCTATAAATCTACAGTTTCTCTAATTAAAAATTATAAAATTAAAAACCAAACTTTCAGACAATTTAGAAAAAAATATAGAAATGTATAGAATACATTTAAAAACCTGTGTGATTTGATGAAAGCTATACTCAAAGAAAATGTAAGGGTATTAACATTTTCATTTTTAAAAAAAAGAATGCTATATGGAATATGAGATCCTGGATTGTATCCTAGAAAAGAAACAAAATGTTAGTATAAAATATGAATAAAGTCTGTAATTAATACTTTGGGAACAATATTATTTTTCTTAGTTTTCACAAATGAAGAAAGGTAATGTAACACTGCCAACATTAGGAGAAACAGAACGGAGAGTACATGGGAATTCTCTGTAATGTTTTTGCAACTTTTCTGTAAATATAAAATTATTCCAAAATTACAACTCTCAAAAAAAAAAAATGAACTGGGCAAGAATTAGTAGGTAGCTAAGTATTCTTTAGATAAAGTTTGTGTTCATGTTGATTCTTCCAATTCTTAGCAGTGTGTTTATTGGAAAATAATTTACCACCATTCAGCTTTGATAGACTTATATGCAAAAATAAGAAAATAATAATAACAACTTCAAGAACTAGTGTGGAGGATTAATTGAGAATTTAAATGGAAAAGTTTAAATAATATCTGATGCATTGTGAGTTCTCTATGAAAATAGAAATTCCTTGCATTCAAACACTCAATGTGTTTTGTTTCACCTTGTTTCACTCAGGGACTTGGTTACAGAAAATCTGTAGGTTCATCCTCAGCATAACCTCCCACAGAAGCACAGGCAATAACTGCAAATAAACAAAAAGTTTAAAATAATAATATAAAAAAGAATTTATGCTTGTTTATCTATTTTCTTGTTTACTCAGAGTACAGTATTTCTTGATCATTGGGGCAAAGGATGAGAAAGTTTTGCTTTCTCGGTATTTACTCAAGAATAAACCTTAGATTAGTAGTTAAATTTACCTAGACAAAGGAGCGGATGTTACTCAAGCAGTTGAGTGCCTGCTTCCCACATGGGAGTTCCCAGTTTTGATCCCCAGTGCCTCCTAAAAACTTAAAAACAAACAACATACATACAAATGATAAAACTAACCCAGGGGATCTAATGTGGCTCCGTGGTTGAGCACTAGCTTCCCACATATGAGTTCCTGGTTTGAATTCCTGGCCCTGGTACCTCAAATAATAATAATAATAATAATAAATTACCCAGACACACACAGAATAAGGAAAGAATTAGAATTGGACTATCTATTATCTTGGAATAAGTTAAAATTACTAAGAGAGACAATGTATACAGCTAATTAAAATTATTTAATCCAGCTTAAGCGAAAGCCTTTAAAATAACCTAACAAGCTGAAACCACGTTGATTAGAGCACCACATGTCTAATTGCATCAGCTTTGAAATACATTTGCATCTGCTCAGTATTATATTTTCTTCTTTTGACACTAGAGCTCTTGCCTTTAGAGAATTGACTCTACAATTAGTACCTATATCTAATTCCCATAAGTTGCCAAATTATCTTGATGGACAACAATACAAAAGTGCTGCAACATGTATTTACGCAAATCGTATCTCAAAATTTACAAATGTGTAATCCAGCTTTACAATGAATATGTTGTAAAGATGAAGTTTATTTTTTTTTTTAAATTTTCATCTCCAACTGATAACTTTTGATAAAGAGAAAACAATATATTACAGAGGTAATATACTGCCTGGAAAGAAAGGTACAAAGATTTGGAGCTCTTATTTACCAGGTTGGACACATACCAAATCTGTCATTACAAGGCATTAAGTTATAATGCACCACCTTTGTTACTAGAACAACTGATTGATTCTTTTTAAATGAATTATGATAAAAAAAATTCTTAAAGATATACATCAAAATATTGCTTAAATGGAATTTTAATTAGCTTTGCTTCTTGGGTTTTTGCATGAAACATTTACAGGGGAAATGTACGAATTTTGGAGGTAAAGATTGTACAAAATGATTTTCAGGGAAAAATATATATATCCTTGAGTTAAATCCATTTGTTCAGAGAATGGCAGAGAGTACAACAAGAATATTTCTATTCTTTGTATTTTGAATGTGAGTTTATATAGAAACGAGAAAAACTTATGTTAAATTGCAGAAACTGCTGTGGGTCTATGGACTTACTCCAGTGACTTAAGAAGCTCACAACCCAGATTCATTATAGAAAATTATTGTTAAATAAAATGCTTTATCCATTTGTCCTCTGAATTTTATATTACTTCAGTCAATCAATTTACTATGTTATGTTAATCTAGGTGTTTTCTCCATCCATGTGGAAATATCATTATTAACATTTTTACTAATACCTCTAAAGACTTAGAGAAGGAAATATTTTAACTTAATACAAAGTTTAAGCAAAACATATTCAAAATAAATGGACAGAAAAAATTATACATCACTGACTGAGTTCATCTTCTTGGGACTGGCGGAATCCATGGAGCAACAGATTATCTTCTTTTTGCTATTTTTACTAATTTACACAGTAACAATACTGGGGAATGTTGGGATGATTCTCCTGATCAGAATTGATGCCAGACTTCACACACCCATGTACTTCTTCTTGGCTAATTTGTCCTTTGTGGATATTTGTTATTCATCCACCATCACCCCAAAGATGTTGGTAGATTTATTATCCGAGAAGAAAACCATCTCCTTTGCCGGCTGCTTCTTGCAGTTGTACTTCTTCATTGCCTTGGTAACAACTGAATGCATCCTCTTTGGGTTAATGGCCTATGACCGTTATGTGGCCATATGTAACCCGCTACTTTACCCCTTAGTCATGTCCAGGACGGTATGCCTTAAAATGGCAGCTGGAGCCTTTGCAGCAGGATTGCTGAACTCCATGGTTATCACAAGTTATGTAAGCAGTTTGCCATTCTGCGGTTCCAATGTTATCCATCACTTCTTCTGTGACAGCCCCCCTCTTTTAAAACTCTCTTGTTCTGACACCAGCATGAATGAAAGCATCTTCTCCACTTTCGCTGGTGTGAATATGGTAGGGTCTCTCCTGGTCATTCTCACCTCCTATTCTTACATTCTTTTCTCCATCTTTTGTATGCATTCAGGGGAGGGGAGGCGTAAAGCATTATCAACTTGTGTCTCCCACCTGACAGCTATAATTCTGTTCTATAGCACCTCCATCTATACTTATCTGAGACCTAGTTCCACCTATTCCCTGAATCAGGACAAAGTGGCTTCTGTGTTCTATACTGTGGTGATACCCATGTTGAATCCCCTGATCTATAGCCTCAGGAATAAAGAAGTAAAGAAAGCTTTATGGAATGTAATTACCAGGAAAAGAATCCCTTCATTCCTGTGATTGTTTAGCTAATTTTCAAAATTAAGTAGCATCTTTATTAACTTTCATAATCTGGTTCATGCATACAGGTTCATGGCGATATTTTCAAGGTAAGCCCATTCTGTTAACACTCATGTATCCGTACCCAATTAGTGATAAGATATATTACCAGACCAATACATGACCAAGGGACCTTCATCTTATAATGATTCTGTATCTTCTCAGGGCCTTCAAAAGTTAGAGCTTTTTAAAATCAAAATCTTGACTGCTGAAATAAGAGACTAAAGTTTCCAAGTCATATGAAATTAATCATATAGAAGATTTTAGACAAACTGCTCATTTTTTTGCCCTAATTTATTCCTTTTTACCTTTTGTAAGATCTGTAAGATCATGTTATATGTCACATATATCAGAAATGCTTTACAGTAATATAGACTATTCCTTTTTAATTAATTGTTATGTCTTCTGGAAGCAATACTTAAATGAAATTTCAGGAATATAGTCATATTTCAACTCTAAGCTGCTCACTTTTTTTCCTTCAAAAATGCACACATACATTCATTAATGAATAAATGTGAGTTTGTGCAAAAATGGGCTACCAGGAAAATTTCTGCCTGTTTAGAATATAACATTTATAATTCTCCTTCCATTCCTTCTCTTCTCCTCAAAACTTTCAATTCCTTTCTCTACTTTCTCTCTCTCTGATGCTTTCTCACACACACAGAGTACTAGCTGCATACATCCACAGAACCACGCAAACACACATTCAGCTGCTGCAAAAAAATTCTATTCTTATATGGTTCCAAAGGAGTTAGATCAATATTCAGTGGAAGAATCTGATGCATACTTTTATGCCCATTGTTTTGCTCCTCATAGAAGAATTCTATCAACTGTCACTAAAGAACAACTGAAATCCACATCAATATTATTTCAAAACATTATTAATATAGAGATAGTTATAGAAGGCTAACATATATCATATGTTTTAATAGAATCATATATATGACCAAAATGGTGTACCATTAAATAATAATATAACCTTTCCAGTGTTAAACATAGAGACAGAATTAAAGCATTGTAAATGAAATTCAGTTAATCTGAGATTTGGGGTTTTAGATATGTCATACTTTAGCCATGTTTTCTGTTCTTTAATTCAGTTCTCCTAGGTCTAATTAACATCATTTAAAAGTCTTGTACTATTGACATCTTTGGAAACTATTACCAATTAATGATGTTTTTTCATTTTAATTCATCAAATGTGTGTTTTTTTATGTAAATTTTGATGATTTCTCTAATTAATAATCACTTGTAATAAAGTATATTTAAACTTCACATTTTCTTGCTTATTATTTAATGCGTGTCTATGAAAAATGTTCCAAATATTTTTTTCTTGTTTACTTTAAATCAAAATAAATTTGACTCTTAAAAGTAATAGAAAACTGGTAATTTTTATAGAATGTGCTTTTTTCATCTTTTTTTCTTTAGCATTTGACAATATTTAATAACTCTTTTATAAAATGAAATATCATTTATAATTTTTCTTTTTTAATTTTTTCATCATTTCTCACTTGAGTATTTGATATTTTCTTTTTCTAGAATATATAGAAGTATCGGTCAATGTTTTGCCTTTGCTCAGTGGCTTTTAAGCAATTAACTTATCAAAATTAACTAGGTGACTTTGAACTATATGCAACTAGGCTTTGTTAGGATCAATATCTTTGTCAGCATTTGGATAAAGTTAAATAGAGGCTTGTTTACAAAATCAGTGACTATCACAAAGCTTGGAACGTAAGCAAAGAAGTTAGAGGGAATGATAGACTCATGAGTGAAGAATCACATAGATCCAAGTAATAAACTAAAAATAATAGGGTAATATTATTTAGAGATTAAGTGCTACATTAAAGCTGAAAAGAAAATTATATAAATGGTTCACTATTAATATGTAAAAAGAATTTTGATTTACTTTGTTAAATGTCAACATATGCAGAAAATAATTATCACATTAGTATAAGACATGCATTATGTAAACAATAAAAAAGATAAGGCTAGGTCTTAGGTTAACTGAAGTTATAATCACACTGACTTCAAACGATCCAATAAAATAAAAACAGCGTGCTAATTTAGAGTCATAGGAGATTGGAGAACAAATGCAAACAATATTATGTCAAGAAGATAGTACCCAAAATGGTTGGTGTCTGGAAAAAAATCAAATGCAAAATAGTCGAGTTAAGTTGAGAATATTTCATTTATAGAATAGAATATATGAGGTATTTCATAGCTGTATTGGGAACAGAATAGATGTTAAAAAGAATGTGTGACATCAGAAAGCAGACATAGTCAACTGTGCTAATCTTTGATATAATTTACTGCTTTGCATGGAAGCTGATATATACCAACTTCAGTTTCACTTTACATTTTTAAATTTTAATACTGTTGTGAATACACTGCTTATATTAATGTATCATCTCTGACCCCTTTCATCAGAAGAGTCCTTGAGTTACTTCTGCCACTTAATAAAAATTATCCCTAGCTTTGCTCTAAAGTATGATATGAGCAATATTGACCAAAAAATTTTGAGGTTTTGCAAGCAGAGTACAACCAGATTAAGATATATGTCAGTACTCATTCAAGGTTCAGAATCAGGCTCCATTCAATCTCGCACCCCCTGTAAACTGTATGATCATTTCAACTGTGTGTGATATCAAAAAAGAAAAAGAAAATTAATAAAATGTAGATTATTAGCAGTTTGAGTGCATGTTAAAATATATTACTATACTGGAATGAGAGAGAACAACAAGAATAAAAACGTGCTGATTCAGTGAAAACATGGGTATAGAAGGTTTACATAGCTGGGAAAAGAAAGCTTATATAAGCAACATGAAAAAAATGTGAAAAATAGATTGAAGTTTTATTTCACTAATGGAAATCATCGTGCCCAAATCATGTATTACACAAAAAAAACTGCATGTTAGAATCATCTGAGGTTCTATTATATGGGTATGCATTAGTGAGAATGACAACAACATTTTTAAAGGACAAACGATAAAAGTTTATTGATGACTGATTGTAATGACATAATTTCATCCCCCATTAGTAGTGCCCAATACAGCCAACTAATGTCGACTAAGAAAGAAGTGAAAATAGATATCAGATGCAGAGCAACATGCATCACATCTTATATTTAAATATGCCATTGTAGGTAACTTTTTCCAAAATAAAATTTGCCTCTTCCTTAAAATTTTATTTTTTTCCTCTAATAGTTTACACATGTTAAAATTTCCCCTGGGGATAAGGCTGATTACTTCACTTGAGACTCATTAAAATTGGAAATTGAATATTGATCAGAGCAGACCAACATAATATATTTGATGTGAAAAAAGCACTAGGGATTTTGAAACAATGGTAGTCTACAGGGAGCTTTGAATCCAAATCTGTGTCACTGAAAGCAGACTGTCCAAAAAGTTAATTTCAGTACACATTTCACGAATACCTATGTTTTATACCTTCCTGGGTTTCAGTTTCTCCTATCAAAAGTTCAGTCTATGATTCCAATCTCAGTGTTAAATACCAACATTTTCCAAGCACTTGATCTTTGTAGCATGATTGAGTAATCTCCTTGTATTGATTCAAATTTATTTCTGATCTTGCATCCTGAGAATTGGAAATGTAATGAGAGATAAAGTGACAATGCTAGTAATGATGCACTTGCATATTGCTACCTAGTTTGAGAACTAGAGTCAGTGAGATATTTAAAACAAACTGTACATTAATTTACACCCAACCATAATGGTTTAATTAGGGACAAGCAACATAAAACAGCCTTATAAATACCACTCCATTCATTTCTATTTGAGTTCTAAAAGGTTAAAATTATATGAATGTTTTGACTGCACGAGGAAAACTAGCTAAATTTGTTTCATGCATTTTTTCTTCTTGATCAAATAAAAAGAAAATGTGTTTTGGGCTATCCTTTATTTATATTATCATTAATTTTTGAATTTTCATTGCATAGACTCTTAACAGGAAATGTTTAAAAGAGTAATGATTTTCCTTAACAATGCCATGAGATAGCTAAATGTGTTCATATAATATATATACATATATTTAGCTTCAATTGCCACCACTGACCAACCTTTTCTATTATTCTCTGCACACTAAATGTTCCACCCACAACAACACCCTTCTTCCTGGAACACATATTCCCACTGATTGACTCTCATAGAGAACTGAAGTGAGTATGGAGGGGAAATGTGTTCAGAACCTATTTTTCATAGGTCAGCATATGTTAGATTCAATTAGAAGAGCTTGTTGAAATGCAGATATTCAGTCACCAGCACCAGGCAGCTAGAATTAGTAGGCCTGGAATGTGCTCTTGGAGACTTCTTTAACACTCATAAGGCAGCACTCTAAAATATTAGTCAAGAAATAATCTGTGGTCCATGGATTAGAGGCTGTATTCACTTTATCTCATCACCAATGTCAAAATTTTAACATCCTGCCATGTAAAAAGACTAAGTGTCTCCATAAAATTTTTATTACCACATAAATTTATAGATAATCATGTATAACAATAGTATACATATTAAGACATTCATTCTAATGATTACTCTTGCTGCCCACAGAATCCAAATAGATAGATCCGTGTGATATTCACTTATTATCATAATACATGATCCCAATATTTGATGAAGGAAAATAAGAAATATGAAGAACTTTCATAATGATGGCATGATTAACTCTATGAATCCATTTCTCCAAAAGAAGCAAAGCAAACACTGACAAAAATTGTCAAAATCCTCTTTTACAGTACTTTGGAAAGCAATCAAAGATATTAAACAAACTGAGGAACATTTTCCCAATAAAAATCTTCTGAATCTTGGTGAGAAGGGCAAGAAATATAGTGTTGTAACTTGACTCTTCCCTCCCTCTGCAAGTATGCAGTAGCCTTGAAAACCAGCACCTTGGCAACAAAGGAAGCTTGTGTAAAGCAGCCACCTTGCAAACACTGGGAGAATGTAAACTGGATTTCAATCTCCTAAGGAGATTTCACCCTCAGCTACTGATACTATTTGACCCGTCTGGCAACTTCATGGAAAAGTTCATTAACAGGGTGTTATTATTTTACATGACTCAGAGCTCACTGTGTGCAAACAGCCCTAGTCCCAGGGCATTTGTCTGGTAATAAAAACAAAAACAGCAATTTTTAACATCACAACTAACTGCTTCTACAATACCCATTGGGGAAAACAAAAACATGTCCCAAATTTCAGTAGAAGATCTGAAGAATTAAACATCCTTAGGGTTTCTGTAAAATTATGGCATATCCTTTGAGATCTAGAAGGCCAGTGCATGTACAGGGATGTGCACCTGTCCAGGAAAAACCTGAGAAGGCCCCTATCTCTCATCCTTGGCAGACCTAGAATATCTGCACAAGCAGAGGGAGAACATTTAGGCTAAATGGCAAACTGAGTATAGAAATCATGCCCCAACACACAAACATAGAGATACTCAACAAGTGATGGAAGATTTACTGCCACAAAGCATTTAAGAAAATCTCTAATCATTAGCTGGCTAGTGAGATAAATGAGCAGTGACCACACGCTAGAGGAAATACACACTTGATTATCCAGTAAAGTCACTGTGGTAGATAGAAATACGTACTCTAGAAACACAAACATGGTCTGGTCCATTCTTTTGGGTAAGAGCCCACTGTAGATAGGACTTTTGAAGGTTTTATTTTCATTAAATTATGGCCCAGTTGAATGAGTTTGGGCTTTATGAAGAGAAAGCCATGTAAAGGAGCAGCTGGAAGTAAAACAATATCTACATGAGAAAGGAAAGGACACTTTCATGTGACAGAAAAACCAAGGAATGCAAGGATTAACAGCAAGCCTGTATGCTTCTAATACTGGGAGGAAGCAAGACCTCTAGCATTTCATACCATGAGCCACTAAATCCCTGTTGTTAAGCCAGCCCATTGTGCTGTTATTCATTTGCTTTTGTACATTTCTTATAGTATCAAGGAATCTAAGGCAGCCACTAAACAAACAAATAGCACTGAGACCCCCAACAAGTTAGGAATGCAGGGCAACTTCCTCCACATACAAAAGACCATATTTGAAAACACACAGCTGATATCATGTTCAATTCTGAAAAACTGAAAGCTTTCCACCTAAAACCAGGAACAAGAAAAAGATGCCTGATTTTAACATTATTGTTCAATGTTTTACTTCAGGGCTTAGACAGAGCATTTAGGCCAGAAAATTAAAAAGAATACATCCATATTGGAAATGAAGAAATGATGTTCTTTTTAATCTCTGATGACATGATCATATACAGAGAATATCCTAAGAATTCGCAAAATAGTATTAGAGATAATGAATGTATTCAGCAAAATAGTATGATACAAGATCAGCATACAAAAATCTATTTTATTTCTATATACTGGAAATGAACAGTCTGAAAAGAAAATAAAAAACAATGCCATAACAATGAAAAGAATAAATTTAAGTGAGGAAGTTCAATTATTTTACCCTGAAAACTGCAAAACTTTGCTGAAAATAATTAGAGAAGAACTAAATACATGGACAGACAGTCCATATTCATGGATTGGAAGAACTAATATCATTAATATGACAATAATCCTCAAAGCAAAATGTGGATTCAGTGCAATCCTTATCAAAACCCTAAAACTTTGTTGTTGTTGTTGTTGTTTTTGCAGAAATGGAAAAGCTAACCTTCATATAGCATAGTAAGTAAGCTCTTATATCCAAAACAATATATATATAAAAGAACAAAATTTAAGAGTTCACATTCTTGGATTACAGCACTTACTGCAATCTAACATTAACCAAAGAGTGTACAACTGACATATTAATAAACATATAGAAACATTGAATGGGTTTAAGAGGCCAAAAACAAAACTATACATCTATGGCCAAGTGCTTTTTTACAATAATGCTAAGACTAATAAATGTGGAAAGAATAATCACTGCAAGAAATGGTGCTGGGATAACTGAATATCCACATGTGAAGCATGAACTTGGACCCTCACATCATGTTGTATAAAAGTTAACCCAGCTAGATTAAAGACCTATATGAAATAGTTAATTCTATTAAACTCTTAGATGATAACATCGTCTTAAATCTTGGAAGAAATTATTTTGAAATCATTTATATAATAAGGGAACATATAATGAACTCTTAAAACTAAAAAATGAAGGCAACCCAATTAAAAAATGAACAGAGGATTTGAGTAGATATTTCTGCAAAGATACCTGAAATGGCCTACATGGCTAATATGAAAAACTTCTGATAATCATTAGCCACTAGGTAACTGTAAATCAAAACTACAATTATATACCATTTCAAAACCACTAGTATATTCATAAAATAAAAGAAAATAAATCAGGAAATTAATAAAATCTGTTGGCACGGATGCAGATAAATTGCAACCATCATACACAGCTGGTGGGAATGTAAAAAATGCAGACACTGTGGAGAACTGTTTGGTGGTTCTTCAATAAATTAACACAAAATTACTGGACAGCATAGCAATTCCATTTCCAGCTGTGTACTTAAATAGGAATTAATACATTTGTTCACTATTATATTCATAATCTTCCATCAATGGTAAAAAGGAGGTATGCTAAGTGAAAGAAATTAGAGAAAAGGTACTCTATATTGTTTGACATTTTCACACAAAATGTAGATACAAAAAAATTACAGAAATGGAAATAGATCAGCAATATATACAACAGGGAAAAGATAGATGGAAAGGTGACTACTAAGGGGTAGGGCTTTTGGTTTGTTTGTTTGTTCTTTGTGTTTAATTTTTTGGGGGATAATGAAAAATGCTCTAATATGTATCAAAATGATTAATGCACAACTCTCTGATTACAACAAATGCAATTAATTCTACACTTTGAATGGGTTATAGATTTATGAATATGCTTCAATAAATTTGATATTTAAAAAAGAGTTAAAACAGGTGTTCAAACAAAAAACTTGTACACAGTTGTTCATAGCAGTATTATTCATAATAATCAAAAGGTGGAAGCAACCTAAGTGTCCATTGATTTGATGAATAAATAAGCAAAATATGTTTATTCAAAGTTTCTACACTATTTTACATTTCCACCAGCAATATAAGAGGGTATCAATTTCTTCATGTCCTCAACAAAATTCGTTGCTCTTTCTTATATAGTCACCTCATTGTGCAAAAGTGGTATTTTGCTGTTGTTTGATTTTCATTTCCCTAATGACTAATGACATTGAGCAATTTTATGTGTTCTTACTGCACAATTGTATATCTTCTTTAGAGAAATGTCTATTGAAATGCTTTACACATATTTTCTTAGGAAACCATTTATGTAGTTTTTCAAAGTGTTTAATATGGAATTACCATATGATTCCACAATTCCATTCCTAGGAATATGTCCAAGAGAAATGGAGTCATTTGTCCACTCGAAAAATTTTGGTCAATGTACATAGCAGCATTTTTTTCAATAGGTGTTATATATTAGAACAGTTACAAGTTTATAGAAATTTAGATTTCTAGACTTTAATTTTCCAGGATCCCATCCAGGATCCCATATTATGTTTTCTTGTCATATCTCCTAAGTCTCTTTTTTATTTTGATAGTTTCTCAGCATTTCTTTGTTTTGGATGAGCTGACAGGATTGAGGAGCAATGGTCAGGTATTTTGTAGAATATCCCTCTATTTTTTTTTTTTTAGCAAGTGTTATATTTAATAATAAGGTTAATTATGGCATTTTCCCTACAGTGTGTGTTTGATTATTCTCATTACAAGCAAAAAATATATGAGTTGTCATTCAATTCAATCTATAAGGTATAATGTTGCCACTTGAATATACAATGGAATTCCTGTGAAAGGGATATTTTCTTAATTTGAGGAGAATTTTATAAGAAAATGTATTAGTTCACAACATTTTAGTCTGTGTTTTATTTTTTTTTTATTGTGGGTAAAAATCCAATTTTTCACAGTACATACTAATATTTGTAAAATGATATATAAATACATATGCATATATGTGCATTTGTAATCTAAGCACCTTTAAAAATATATATATATATATATATAACAAATATCCCTCTATTTGAATTTGCCTGATGTTTCCTCATGATTAGACTGGTTTTCTGGGTTTGGTGAAGGAATATGAGAGGAATAAACACATTTTCATAACAACATATCAAGGGTA
This sequence comes from Cabassous unicinctus, assembly GCA_029593785.1. NCBI lineage: Eukaryota > Metazoa > Chordata > Mammalia > Cingulata > Chlamyphoridae > Cabassous > Cabassous unicinctus. The sequence continues at coordinate 47,124 of JAQZBX010005431.1, forward strand.
CTACTGGTGAAGTCACCAATAATGACTCAGCAGTTATTTCTCAGGCCTTGCCTACCCTTGCCCTTTTCTTTGTGTGCATATGTTTCAGTACATTTCCATTCCACTGTCTGAGGGAATAGTAAGGTCTAATGGAGTGGTCTGACTGTACCTTGAACCCAAAACTGGAAACAAGCAACTCTAGTTGCTTATCAGGGCAGAATTCTGCACAATGGTGCTTTTTATGTGCTTTTTGCTCATTGGCAGGTCCCTCTTCCCCTGAGGAGTATAAATACCCAGCTTTTAGGTAAAGCAGGTGTTCCACATCTATGATTCAAAGAAGGGAATACAGAGACATTATCCACCTATAATGACCAGAGCATTATTGACCACCCATTATGGTACCTCTTCCCCTACTCTTTTTGACCCTTTTTGATGTGTAAGTAATAAAATAGTAATAAAATCGTCCTTGTTGGAAAATCTCTGTTGTGCTTTCTGCTTCTATGATGCACCATGTAGCAACTCGCTCCTCAGGCACTTACAAGCAATATCATTTGTTTCTGTTGATGTTGATGTTAATGTTGATTCCCTAGATGAGGTAGTGTTTGGCAGGTTTCTCCACTGTAAAGTTATGTATCTAAGTATATATGTATGTGTGTTAAATATCTGAGCCCTCCTTTCTTTCTGGCACTGTAAGAAGATCCAAGCTCTTCTTGTATATTTCTAGTCCCAGGCCTAGAATCAGTCATTTCTCCAAAGGCACGTCATTCAATTTAATGGGAAATGATATTAGCAACCAAGGTATGGCATTAGGTGTATTCATTGCTACTGAGGTTTCATTGTTCCTAGATTCTTTCAGCAGACTGAGAAAATAAATATATCTATATATACTAACCTGCAAGAAGTGTGTGCATATACATATATCTATGCATATATATAACCATGTGTTCAAACATAATATAAGTTCATACTGATGTCTCCAATTCTAAATAATTACCATATATAGCATAGGTAAATTTTTCATAATAGCCAAAATTGGAAACAATCCAAATGTCCTGCATTGTTCAGTATCAAATAATTGTTCAATTTTTCAACAAAATATAATGTATTCCTACAATGGAATATTTTCCAGCAATAAAAAGAAATGAAGATTGATATTCCACAACATGGATAAATCACAAAAACACAATCCTAAGTGAAAGATCTCAGACACAAAGACCATTTATTTTTTTATTCTGTTTATACTAATGGTCCAGAATAGGCATTTGCATAGATAGATAGATAGATAGATAGTTTGATATAGAGAGAGTGCAGATTAGTGTTTCCCTAGGGCTGGGAGGAGAGGGAGGTATTGAGGATGGGATATGACTTCAAATAGGTATCAGGTTCCTTTCTTTGAGTGATGGAATATTCTAATATTAGATCATGATGATGGTTTCACAAATCTGTAAAAATAGTGGAAACTATTGCACAAACCTTAAAGGAGCAAATTTTAAGGTGTGTCAATTATGTATCAAACATATTATTGACTTATAACTTCTTTAATAGTAAAAAATGAATAAATTACTAAATAAATATTTCCTAGCCATGGGGTTTGGAAATTCAAACTATTTTTTTAATTTTCCTTTACAAATAAATCCACATAGTGATCATTCATTTCTGTTTTAATCTACTCATCTTAACCATAGTGAAATTAATAGTTCCATTGATACTGAGCAATTATTTGATATAATTTAATGTTCATGTAATAAAACTCTCAAGAGGATATGAATTGGTGGACACTTTCTCCATATAATTAGCATATCTACATAAACCTATATATTTATCTATCAATCCATCTAAACATTTTTATCTATTTCTATTAACCTAAAGGCAACACATTACTTAAAGGGGAAAACCTAGGGATATTTCCACTAAGATCAAACCAAGTCAAAGATCTATTTCTGTGTCTAATCAAAATATACCCTACCATAACAACAGCATCTAGAACAGTGCCAGATTCATTGAAATGTAGGAAAAAGTATTTCAGAATATATCAATGAAACTCTTTCAATCCTTCATATATTAAAAAGATAAAAATACACAAGAGTTTAGAAGATTCATTACAATTTAGGAATATTTTATTAATAAGATTACTACAATAAGCGCATCAAATCATAAAAGACAAAATAAATCCATAGAATATTTACAAAAATGTAAATTACATTTGGCTACAAAACAATCATAACAATGGGTTTTGATGTTCAATTTTATTTCAATAAAAATAGACATTAATAACAATTAAAAATCCCATCTATATGAATATAAAATTTTTAAAAAATTATAATTGCACCAAAAGAAAATCTCAACAATTAACACAAAATATTATAACATTAAAAAGAACACTACATAAGACATGATAAAATTGCTGACAAAACCATGAAAATAAATGTATGTATTTATATATTAACGAAGACAATTAGAATAAATGAAAGATCTCTTTGCTATAAATAATTAAGAAAGAAAGAACAAGAAACTATATGGAAAGCAGCATAAAGGATTTTAAAGAGAAAACCAGAGAAAAGTGATAGAATTTTTATAATTATATATATTATTTCATATACCTAGAATGGATTTATGATACTTAATTTTAATGAAGATGAGACATGGTACCTAGTTAGACTTCTAAACTTTCTAGAGGATTTCATGCACAAGATAAAGAGCACAAGAGAAATTAGGAAAGCAGGATAGGTCACATAAGCTCATGAACTATTTAGCTCACATTCTTTCTTTTCCAATCTCTTCATTCCACCTATTTGCCAAGATTCTATGAGTCATACTTTTATAAAAATGCCAGTGTCATTTTCTAAGAAACCACCGTTCTGTGCACAAAGCAGGAGAATTACTTTGCCCTCAATTCTCTGGTGCATTTAAAGGTCCAGGTGACAAGACTTTTACAGTCTGTTTAATGTATACAATTAATAACAGCATCTAGTTGTATGTTTCTCTTCACTGAAGACAGACATGGAAGAAACTTTGCAATAGCTAGATTTTTTATTACACACCAGAGAAATCCAAGTCAAACACTGAAAATCAAGATAGCAGAACACGTCACCTGAATAATGGGATGTTTCACTGGACTCACAGAAAATGCAAGAACCTGATTTCGGTAGCTGGACAAAGGAAACAACTTGAAGTAAGGAAGTAAGGACACACATATAACATAGCACAATATCTCCTTATTTTATCTCTGCTATTTTTATGTATCAGTTTCTTTCTCCTCTGTGTCCCTGAAGTCAAGGTTCTACCTTTTCTCCAGTCAGTATGCAAGAAGATATGCCAAGAATTCCAAAGCTATGGAGGACACAATGACATTTTGATTCCTATTCAGTCACAGGGAAGGGTTCTCATTGGTTCATTTTGGGTACATCATGCACTGTTGATCCAATCAATGTGACCAGGTATATACAGTCACATTATATATAATGACAATGTGCAAGGTACGAGATGAGTAGAAAGGAAATTTGATAGATAATGCATGTAGCAGTTGAGTAGAAAAAGTAATCCATCTATATTGATTAAATTAAGCTACACTGGAAAATATGAAACTCCTATGATTCTAAGATTTTGGGATTTTAATGAATAATCTAGGACAAGGGTTCCAAGTTTAATGGCCTACTCTAAACATTCATTCAGGGACAGGTGGCTTTATCATTTTCCACTGGTAATTTCCATAGTTGTTCTGTTCTTTATAAGGTAAGCCAGCCAAAGAGGGAAAAAGTGGAAGTCCAGGAGATGTCCTCTTAAACAACACAGGTAAAATCTTCATACATTATTTCTTTCCCATCTCATTGCCAAGAATTAAGTCATATGGTCCTTCAAGCTGCAATAGGGACTGTGTAGAATAAAGCCACATCCTAGCTACAATTGTATTATTACCTAAAAAGAGAAGAATGGAATTTAATAGAGGGTTATCAGTCAATGCACAATACCATCAAACATAACAATTTTTGAAATATAGAAGAATATATAATCTACTAATTGCCAACAAATACAATTTCATTGCACACACAAATTATCAACAATTTCAAAATGTTTTTAAAACAAAAAAATGTTTGCACTCATTCTTCACAAAATCTTCACTTTTGGAACTACCCCAATTGAAGCCACACACTGAATTATTAATGCGGCATTAAGTTTCTTTGTATAAAAAATGTTTGCACAGAGTAATAAAAATGAGAAGGCAAGATGCATAACACAGAAACCTCCTGGTTCTTTTCCTCTATGTCCTTACAGAGTCACTGATGACTACCTGGAATAAAATTTAGCCCTCAGATTTCATATATAGATATGGCTTGACTCTATTTCCTGTAACACATCTAAGACTGTGAATACCTTATACAGTCTTTCCCTATTCATGAATTACTCTGCTCTACAAAGGTGGAGAGGATCAGAAAAACATAGAGGAGTGGCTAAGAGGTTAGTCCTTCCCAAACCCCTTTCCATAGTGAGTGAAACATCTACACAGCCCTAATCCAAACAGAGACAGCCTCAGTTATGTTTTAAATAAAATCATGATGAACAGATCATGAAATTTAAGAATGCAACATGGTAGGGAGAGAAGACACCCCCACAATGATAAGGGAGTTATTTCACATCTAAAGAATACTAATTAATTTAAAAATGAAGGATGTGCTTCAAGGAAAAATAAGAATGGCTATCTTTGCCATCTGAATAATTTAAATGCAAACATTTATATAACAAGAACATTTTCTTTATTCAAAAAGCAGCCTATTACAATTTCTTCCCTTATTAATAGGCAAGTAGTTATTATTCTATCCTGCTTATTTATTCAAGTGCATCTTTATTTAATCTTAGTAATCAAAAACCATCAAAGATAATGCCTCAACCAGTCAAAATTATTTATGAAATGAATCTTCTAAGCTTGAAATATACAGACAGTACCACTAAGTAATGATTCTTTCATTTTTATGATAATAAACAACATGAAATCATTTTGCTGCTGTGAAGAATTTCATATTTCCTAGAGCTTTACTGATATTATTAGAATATTAAATTCAAAGTAACGTTACCCATGAAAATTTATATGAAATTTGCTGAAATACTGATTGAGAGTATGGATTCTGATATTATACTGCTCTATTGTAAGTCACCAAGGTCATACAGTAGATTCTTGAAACTAGGCATATTATTTGATTTCACTATGCCTCTAGCTACTTATGTAAAATGTGCATAATAACTGTACCTACTTCATTTATACAGCATTTAATGAGATAATACATATAAAATTATTAATATGGTGTTTAGAACATAATTTTTCAAAACTATCAGCAATAAAATAGACTTTCAATTAATCAGGCCTTTCCACTCTCATTGTTGTCTCTGTTAGTCTCAGAGGTTTAATGGAGGTTAATTTAGAAAAACCAGTAAAGGAAATCCTTTGTGGAAATGATTCTCTTTTCATCAAAGATATAGGAGGAACTGAACTTTCATGTTAAAACTGCCAAAGTACTACTGATAGCTGATGGGAGAATATAGACCAAGTTCAGAAGAGAAATCACTAAAGAAGGTCATCTCTGGGAACGTTTTCATATAAGTAAGATTTGAGCTGGAGTTTTAAATTTAATGTTACTTATATCTCTATAACAAAGTCTACTATACTTTTGTGCCCTACGTACAACTATAAGAAACTGACATGGATAAGGAAGATAAAATAAAATAATTAGAGTGGTTTTTCCCTAGGTACCATTACTGGTTTATGTCCATTCTGAGTAGAGTACAGTCTACTAATTTTCGGCATAGTATTCCTGTCAAAATACTTCCTTGTATATTATCTATTCTCTTATATTCACCAGAGCAAGAGAAAAGATATGCAAAGTTCAAGAGGAAAGAAAAAAGATACAAGTTAAAATAATGACAAATAACTATGATGATGATCATTACCACAATGCCTAATAGAAACTGCCTATTTTAAGTCAAATATTTAACATGCATTAAACTACTTATTCCTCAAAACAATTCCCTGAAGTACAGATTAATGTAATACACAATTTGCAAACAGAGAATAGGCTCCAATAATTGAAGTAAGGATATATCACCCTAATAATTGTAATTTCCATTTTCAGTCACTTTATGTCAAGTTCTTTGACAGTGATTACTTGAGTCCAGGTTAAATGGAACCTTGTTGCTGAGATTGATTAGTGGGTAATCTTTATTCATGTCATTACTCACTCAGGAAATATTTTTAAAGCACTTACCCCATGTAAGCACTTTATTACCTGTTGGAATAAAAATATTGAATGAGAAGGGGGTGAGGACATTATTTTCCGGGAAAATATTTTGTTCCCTTTCCTCAAAAGTAAAGATGAGTGGTTCTGTGACTCAGTCTTAATACTCTCAGTCTTAGATTAAATGTTACTTCCTTGTATACTTGGAGCTCCTATAAATATTGTATTTCTTTATAAATAGACTCTTCACATTCAATTTTAATACCTGACTTGCAGGTTTGACCTCACCAATGGTCCCTAACCTCTGTAAAGACAGTAATACAGCCCATAATTTTTACCTTTAGTATACTCAATATGTTATACACTGCATGGCCTTTAGTAAATTGCAATATATTCTAAAATATATGTATTGGTTTACCACATTATGCATTCATTCAAACATAATTTGGTCCCTGGAAATCAAATTATCTTTTTTGTTCCAGATGATTTCATAAATTATTTCTTTTAGAGGAATAAAAATGTAGAGGGAAGGTGAGTAAAATTTCTAATTCTTTGAGAAGATATAAAATGCAACAATAAGTATAAAAATGTGAAAAGAGGAGGAATAGAAAAGAAGATCCTGAAAGAGAAATAGAGAAATGGCTAGAAGGGATTTTAGGGTGTGCACTAGGTTTCAGTTCATAAAACATATTTTCACCTAAAATTTCCAGGTCTTTGATCCCTACTCTTGACATTTCTGAGCTGAAAGCAGAAAAGGGGAGAAATGGAACTTTTACCTTTAGAATGTGGTAAGAAAAAATAAAAGTCAGAATGGAGGATTCACTGAAATAATAAGGAAGGAGCTACGATTTAGTGAAAGTAAGAAACTAAAGTAGAAAATATAAGTTGTTTCAGTTGTGTGGGAATTGTGAGTGGGTACAGGAGCTTGGGGGCTTGAAGAAAACAGGGATAATGTTATTTGTATGAAATGAAGAAAAATTTAGAGTCTGGGAAATGTAGATGAGAGTTAAAAATTCGTGACAATGTGGATTTTAGAGTATGTGGCAATCTGTGAAAAAAAAGTCAATGTTCAGCATTAATAAAGGAATCAAAAACTGTACAGAAATCACAAAAAGTGATGGCAAGGGCCCAGTACACTGGAGGAGAGATAGAACATGTTTGGGATAGAAATGCTTAATTTCTTGAAGGAGCTGGTTAAGGTCAGTCTACACTGCATTAAGTACTATGCTTTCCAATGGTTATTCATAAACAGATATTTATTCATAGTTAGAGGTAGAAAAAAGTTACAAGAAGATAGATAAACTTCTTGTCTGGTGTCAAATGAGAATCTCATCAACATCTTTTCTTGCACATTTTTTTTCTTTTCCTTGTCTAGTTACTCAGTAAAATCTTAAACTTATTTACTCTATAAAGGCCTAATATTTAGAATATACGTAATTGTTAAATTGGTGGAGGACATTTTAGGGATGGGGACACATTATAAGAAAATTTTATTTATTTTACATTCCAAATTCCAAGTGTATATGTGATTTGCTATGATGTACTTCTTCTAATTTAAATTTGTGTGATATAGTGAATGATATATAGTTCTATAATCGGGCAAATAAATATTCCTTATTTTTCTGATAAGTGTCTTTCCCAGACAATGAGTGGGCCCAAGGTACCAATACCCAGGTAGACCTGAATTGTATGTCGTGGTAAAGTCTTACTGGCCACCTTGTCCTTTGGTTATCCAAGATGCAGCTCATAGGGAATACATCGAACCAAAAATGACAGAATCATATAAACAGATTGTAAATCAGAAGGTGGTAGGCAGAAATAATGCAAATAAAAAACAAAGCAAACAGAGTCCAGAGATATCAGGAAGGAGAAACAGTTCTCATTAGAGAATAGCAAATGCAGCTACAGGAACTCTTATCATAAGGATAAGACAGCTGACCGGTTTTGCTCTTTTTTGTTGTTGCTTGTCTTAATGTTTTTTTATTCAGATCTCCATGATCTTTATTAAGGAAGAATAGAGTTTAAGATTAATTTCTCTTTTTATACACTGGAGTTTATGATGTTGTATTTGAAATATATTACCAAAGAAAACAAAACAATAACCACAAAACTGGATATCCATCTTACAACAGTGAATTTGAAACCATCCATTTGATATGTTCCGTTTTGCAGCTGGACACAGAACATTTGAAGTGGCTTCTAAATCTTGAGATAATTTTTCTCAAAAATGGAATCAGAATCAATAGGACAAAAAAAGTAAGGAAATCTCACTACTTTGGTGAAACTCATCCTGCTTTGGTCTCTCTTATATCCCATCCTCCAAGGATTCCTTTTCGGGGTGTTTTTGATAAACCATGTTATTATCCTGATGGGAAAGAGTCTCATTATCATAATAACCAAGTTTATTCCCTCTCTTCAAACCCCCACATATTTTTTCCTTGGGAACTTTTTCTTCTTGGAAATATGTGTCGGTCACTGTCCCCGGATTATTTGTAGACAAAATGTACATATTTCCTTTGTGGACTGTGTTACTCAAATGTATTTCTTTCTGGTCTTGGGAGCCACTGAGGGTTTCATTCTGAGTGCAGTGGCTTATGACAGGTATGTAACTTTTTGCCACCCCATTCGTCTGTCTTCTCATTATGAACAACAGATTTTGTATCCAAAGGGCAGCAGACTGTTGGATCATTGGAATCCCAGTAAACATAGGAGTCATCTACCAGATATTCTCTCTAACTTTCTGTGGACCTAACCAGCTGAACCACTTTTTGTGTGTCTGTGTGACATACCTCCAGTATTTAAGCTAGCCTGTGGGGACACTTTTATGATAAAGATATTAATTTATGTGCTTGTGGTGCTAGTTGTCACTATATCTTTAATGCTGATAGTTGGATCATACATGAAAATAATCTTGAACCTTCTGAAGCTACCATCAGCAACTCGGTAAGCCAAGGCCTTTACAACGTATTCTTCCCACGTCATGGTTGTGATATTCTTTGGATCAAGCACCATTACATATATGAGACCAAAGTCAAATCACTCAGCAGGAACAGACAAACTTCTCTCTCTTTTTATAACATTGTGACACCAATG
>JAQZBX010005432.1:0-56410 GCA_029593785.1 Cabassous unicinctus
AAAAAAAAAAAAGGGTGTTAAAATCCTTATATAATAATAAACGTTCCAGAAGATTTTTAAAAATTTTAAGTAAGAATTATAAAGGAGACATTGTATTTTCAGCTGTTAATATTAGTTGATATGCAATAATAATTGATACAGACTGGACCATAGCAACAGAATATATACCAAGTTCAGTGGAATTAAATTGAAAGGTTGGAAATAGAATTAAAATTATCCATGTGTTTAAAGAAAAAAAAAAAGGTGGTATTTCAGTAGAGAGAAAATGCTGGAAGAAAATACAGGGAAAATAACAACTATGTAACCTTTGGAGAAGAAGGCCTTTCTATGCATAACTCTCAGAGCAAAAAAACATTTTTAAAAAAGTATTTGAATTCCAGTTGAAAAAACCTGAATAAAAATGCACGATTAGCAAAATGACAAGATTAAAAAGCTGAAGTACTCTTTTTGTCTTATCAAATTAGTAAAGATGAAAGAGAATGATAGTACCCACTCTAAGTTTGAAGCATTCTCCTTAAACTACTGGTACTAATGTAATTGGTATAGTCTTTCTGGAGGGAACTGGAGGATAGATCTAAACATCAGGAGGGAAGTCTCGCCTGGAGATATTCGTGCTCATAGCTGGTGGTTTGAAAAGACTTGTGTATTATTCTATGTATGTGTGTTGATCCATTCATACTTATACATTTGGTGTATCAATTAGAATCTGGTCAGGAAAACAAAAATGATTCAGGAAGAGATTTAATAAAAAGGGACTGGTGTTTAAAGAAGCAGAGCTAAGCAGTTACAGGTCAGACAGAACAGTCATGGCTTTCAGGAGGTGAGTTACAGGAAAAAGCCCAGGAAAGGATGCAAATGTCACATCCGCCTGTGCCTGCCTTTGGACCACTGCTGCTGGAGGGGGATAATGGTTTCTCTTCTGCCCCCCAACTCTCACTTGACAGCCTCTTAATGGTGGAATCTAACCCATAACCCCACAGGGGAGAATGTATGAGATACAGATGATGTTCAACTGGCACATTTATTCTCTGTTTTCTCTGTGTGTGCGTGTGTTTTAGAGAGAGTAATTAATTAAACAGTCAACAAATATTTACAGAGCACGTAATGTATGTCAGCCAAGGTGTTAGGCAATGGAGTTACAGCAGTCAACATGGAACTTAAGGTCTAGTTGAGAGTCACAAACAATAAAAAAGATAAATGTAACAAACAGTTTATGCAATCTGTGCTAGAGACAGAAAACAAAGCAGGGAAGGAGACAGGGAGTTGCAACTTTAGATAGTGTGGTAGGGAAGGCTTCATTGAGAAAAGGCACATTTGAGTAAAAACCTAAAGGAGGTAAGGGAGAAAATCAGTATATTGAGAAAAAGTACTCTATGTAGAACAAACAGCAAGTGGCTAGGTCCTGGTGTGTTCACAGCAAGGAGCTCAGTGTGGCTGGAATAGAGCAAGGTGGAGCGAGAACTGTAGGAGAAGAGGTCAGAGAGATGGTATGGGTCAGATGAAGCAGGGCCTTGAAGGTCATTATAAGAATTTGGATTTTACACTGAGTGAGATGGAAGCCATAGAAGGCAACAGAGTAACATAATCAGACTTATGCTCTAAAAGGATCATTCTTGCTGCTAGGTCTAAAATAAATTCAGGGGGAAAGATCAGGAGCAGGGAAACCGTTTATGGCCTGTTTTGATTACACATGTGAGCAGCAGTGGAGATGGTGAGAAATGATTGGACCCCAGAAAGGAAACCCCACAAGGGTTCTTGCCCAGAGCAGATGAGTTGGAGTCTACACCAAGATGGTCACAAGAGAAAGCAGGTTTAATAATGCTGACCGAAGGACAGGAGACTGGATTGTCTCAAATCTACCTTTCTGATTTTCAGGATTTAGGGGTTTTATGGATTCAAATAGGGGAGGGTGGAGTGGTTACCATAACAACAGTAAATGCATACAAGGGTGAGCCTAGTTTGGTATAAGTATACACAAGGGTGTTTACAAGGTGTATACACAAGGTGTATACAAGGTGAAAGTGTACACAGGGTAAGGCTAGTTTAGAATGACCATCACAATAGCAGGTATGCACAAGGGTGGGGCTAGTCCAGAGTAACCATACACAGGGGTGAGTCCAGTTTAGAATAATTATCACAATAGCAAGTTCTTAATTAGAAAAATACCCTATACAAGGGTGAGGTCGGTGTACCCAGTTTCAGTAATTTCAGGTGTTAACTTTTGACTATTCTATAATATACAAGAAAAATAAGAAAAGAGCATCTATATAATGAATCATTTGTTAATCTGTATTCAGGCTTCATTTTCACTTCGAAACAAGCTGGGCACTTTTGTTTACCAACTAAGCAACTAAAATGTTGATTAGGCCAGTAATTTATTAAGGTAGGGAAGGGAAGAGAAATAACAGATCATAAGTCCCAGGTAGAGAGGAAGGGGCTGAAGAGTAATAAAGAAGACCGATTTACAGACTATAATTTCCCATTATAGATTAAAAATGCCCAGAATGCCCAGGTTTTATTTGTGTATTGACCCAAGGCGGGGAGGGAGAGGGAGGGAGTTTCGGCCTTTGCGTTTGTATGTCAAGAGCTTTTTAAACCATTAATTATTCCACCCCTTTGCTAATGACATGGGAGGAGTTCCAGCTGTTTGCTATTTTGATTGATTACCCCACCCAGCAATCTCCCAGGAGGACCTAATGATAAAGTCCCCAGAGAAACCTTGTTCCAGATGGGATTCTTGGGAGGATCTTCCAGCAGCCATCTTGAGGGTATCAATATCCATGTGGACTTCTTGCTAGGTTCCAGATCCATCTATTGGTTCCCTATTTGACTAGCCTGCTTTACTACTATAGACTTTTTCCATTTCTTGCCCTTGAAATGGTTCCCCTTTGGTTTGGTGTATAAAGGTCTGGAAAAGAGAATGTGCCCTTGAGGGAGTATTCCAAGGAGGCCAATATGTCAGCTTTTGCTTTAGGCCACTTGTATTTGTCTCTAAAAAAAATAATTAAAAAAAAATCTCACATATGTTCTTGCCTAGGATATTATGACTAGGGGATTCCAAAAATGGGTTTAAGATCTAAGTCAAAGCTAATAGTAAAGAAAGGTTTAAACCTATGTAAGAAAGAATAGGAATAATATTATCATGAGTTGCAAAAGTAGAAAAATATCATAAATGTTCAAAAAAGGGCCGGAAGCAGTGATACAATATATTTGCATGAAAAACTCACTTGGTAAGGCGCAATTACTATTAGGGTCAGCCAAATTACATATTTAGGCCTCAGGCCTGTGAGCTCATGTTAATTTGAACAGCTGTTCCAAAGAGGTTTGGTGCTATTTGTTTGACAGATGGAGAAAATGGTACTCACTAATGGCCTAAGTTGCTTTGACACAAACTGATTTCCCTATTGTTAAAACTTACTTGCAATATCAATTGCGAATAGCTTTGACGATTTGAACCTATTCTTCAATGCTGACATCCTAAGGAAGAACTTTTTAAAATCAGAGCGCCTCATTTGAAAGAATATTACCATTATTATAACTAACTTCCTCTTACTCACTTCCAAAGGAGAATTGAGAAATGGGGAACTGTGGGTCATACATATATTCCCATTGTTTGAAGGAGATTGTTAGTCACCTTTGTTTCTGATTATCATTATTTGGAACTGATCTCCCCTTACCTTTGGAAATAAAGGGGATGATTGCATTTTATTCAGAAGAAGGGATTCATAAAACTCATACTATTTGAAGAAACAGCTGTTTCTCTTTACCATGGCATTTGCTTTCTTTCATTGCATAGGAAGTCAGCTGGGAGAAACTACTAAACATTGGATTGAATGAAACGCAAACGTAGTGGCTGTTATTATTTGGAAATAATTTTTCCCTGATTGTTTTTATAGAAGAGAGTAAAACTCCCTTAAAATAATTTCTAATCAGGACAAAGAAGAGAGAAAACACAATTCAAATGAAGGCCATTGTCTTAGTTTGCCAAAGGGCTGCCGATGCAGAGCACGGAAATGTGTTGGCTTTTATAAAGGGGATTTATTTGGGGTAAAAGCTTAAAGTTCCAAGGTCATGAAAAGTCCAACTAAAGGCACCATACGAGGTGCTTTCTCACCAAAGTCAGCTGCCATGTAATGAAGCCAGATGACCATCGATCTCTGCCGAGGTCGCCACCTTTCTGCAGCTGTAGGCAAACCTGGCTGAGGGCTTGTCTTTTACCCGCCTCCTCTCAGTCTCGGCAGCTCGACTTTCTTCCTTAGTTCAGCTGTAAGCTTTTGAGCATACGTCTCATCTCTTCCTGGGCCTCAGCTCCTTGAGCCTCTACTAGGGGGCTTCTCTCCTTGCAGCTCAGCTGTGGGTGAAACTATTGTCCTTTCTCTTACATGGCCAGATTACTTTATCTGTGTCTTGATTTATATCAGACTCAACCAGAGGGTAGAGACGCAAGCTGGCTCACACCTCATTGACATAGTCCAATCAAAGGCCCTAAAGTGATCTTATCAACAAATCTAGTTAAAGGACCCTCAACCTGAATTTAATGTAATCAAAGGGTATCACACCCCCAGGAATAGATTAGTTTAAAAACATAATCTTTCTCTTTTTGGGGTTCATAAAATAATCTCAAACTACCAGAGCCATGCATTCTGAAAAATCTAGTTTAAAATGCATGAGAATTAATAACACAATAATTGAAAAAACACTTTGCATTTCTATTGTATCTTTTAGTGGAAGCTTACAAACAGAGCTTTGGGGAGTAAATCTCGCACTTTAAAAAATCACAGATCAGGATATTTAGGGTCCTCCATCATCTTAAATCATCTTTTTTAGTGAATCAGCATTATTCCAGTAAATGGGATTCAAGGATAGAGATTTGTTGTTACAACATTCTGGTAAATGGAATTTGGAGATAAGAGTATTTTGTTACTGTTGTGGTCGTTGCTTTTAAGAAATTTCCCTTCTCACTTTCTTTAGCTAAGCATCACTGTGTCTGTATTTAACTCGGTGTCTTTCCATTTCACTTTCATCCATCCATTGGCATCTAGCCTATGAGTTACATTCTTTCGCAATTCTTGGATGAGCTTCCCTCATTTTCTCCTTATGTAATAGTTAGATATTTAAAGTTAAATATTGTCTTCTGTCTGCTAACGGTCACAATGTTAATCCTTCCTGCATTTTAAGTATTTGAATGGCTCTCTATATCCATGTCTAATTTGCCAATGCTAACAATTATTGGCCATCAACTCAGTGCCAAACACCTTCACAGAAACCCATTAAACTACAGGCCATTCAATGACAAGCACTGTGTCTTAAGTATCTTCACATCCCTGGTACTTATCTGAGGCCCTAACATGTTGTCATGGCTCAATAAATATTTGCAAATTAATGAGTTTTCCCATTTATTCTTCAGAACTATCATTTTAACTAAAGAAACTTGTGCTTAAAAAACCTGATGCTATTTGCCCAGGATCAGTGGAACGAGGCTTGAAACCCAAGTCAGTTTAGATGAGTAATATCTGACTGAAAAAGGAGTATCCTAATTCTTTCATCTTCTTAGAATTTGTTGCAATGAAAACATTTTTGAAACACATGAGTGGGGCCATAGGATAGATAGCTAGATTTAGATCAAATAGTGTTATAATGAGAATTTGTCTCAGTCCAAATATTGACTTAAGTTTTATTTTTTCTTTATATCAGCACTCACTACATGGAGGTTATCTGACATATTCAAAAAGTCCTTTAAAAATAAGCATATGTTTCTGGTATTGGGGCTGGCTAAACATCTGCTCCTACCTTCCTGAACAAAACAATTAAAAATTGTCAATAAATTATACCTCTAAAAAATCTTCTTAAAAGCATATAAAAACTGGCAATAAAAAAGTAATGTATCACACCAAAATATATGTGAAAACGAAAACCAAGAGAGCTCATAGGCCACTTTTTGCCTTAAAGACCTGTGTCAAATCTGAGGAACATGATAATCATGTCCAAGGTCTCATGGCTTGAGGGTGAGAGGAAGAGTCAGAAGACAAAGCTCAACTCTAAAAGGAGAACATTCCCCTATAAAAAATGGGGTCCCCAAAGGGCTTCACCCTCAGTGTAAGAATGAACCCAGAAAAAAGTGAATTGAAGCCTAGCAGAGAGCATTGTCCTTGAGAGAGTTGTAAACACAAGTCAGTCATCATGGAGACTTCCAGCCAAAGTCACTTCACTCAGGGGATCCAAAAGCTTCCAGCCATAAACGTGGTAAAGAGCTATCCAGTCTGGTACTGTCCAGGCACCTGGCTAAAACAAAAGCAAATCCTTTCTGGAAAAATGCACCTTAAACTGAGATTTCCCACAGAAAAATAATTTTCCAAGGAAAATGAGACTTTCAGATAAATAAAAAAAAAAAATTCTAAGCACACAAGGAAACAAAGCACCATGTGCAAGAATTAGAATAAAAAACCTGAAAAAAGTATACAGAGGATTCAGATATTAAAATTAACAGATACAGACTAAATAGCCTTGTTTTATATGTTTAAAGCAAATTAAAAATAAGCTTGAAAAAGCTGCAGGAAACAGCAAAACACAAATAATCACCAAGCAGATTTAGGGGAAAAAAACAAATAGAATTTCTAGAATTGAAAAATGTTATTTGATGAATAGGCTTCCAGCTTGTGAAAGAACAATGCTTCAATTAAGATTGAGTAGAAAAATCCAGATCAAATATGATCATTTATATAAAGACACTGGAGAGCTGCTGATGTTACCAGGATGAGAGAGGACAAGAGTCCAGAGAGTGGGATCTGAGAGAAAAAAGCTGACATTAAGAGCTGCCTTTTCACTGGAGGCATTTGCTGATTGGAGATAGAGGGCACGAGGCAGAGAGTTGGGATGGTGGGCATGGGTGGGTAAGGGACTGCTTGGGGGAAGCAAAATCAGGAAGGCATTTCAACAAAATGTGAGACTTGAGAAACCAAGATCCTCTCAGGTGAGGAGGGACAAAATTGAGCCTGCCATAGGGTCAGATTTTCTAAAGAAATTTATAGAATCCTGAAGCTCCATAAAATGACAGACTAAGAAATCATCTTGGTTTGGTTTTCCTTCAGAAGCAGAGCCTCAGACAAAGATTTGAGTGTAAGTAGTTTATTAAGTGGTAATCTCAGAAAACACTGACAGAGGAGTAAGTAATTTAAAAAGAAGGGGAAGTAAAAAAAGAATAATATATTGTCAAGCAATTTACCATTGTGGGCAAGTGGAGCTTAAACCAACTGGTGAACTCTGGGATGTGGTATAAAACATGCACTCAGTACTACCCTTCTCAAGGGAGGAGGGAGCTGGAATGTTTATATACCAACTCCCGTCATTAGCTGATGGAGGCTCCCTGGGGACATTAATTCCATGCCACTTCTGACCTGCTGTGTGCACTGATAAAACATCTGGTGGTCAGAGAAAGTCCTCAGACAAAGAGATGCAGGGTCCTGGCATTCAGAATTTGGGTTAATATATACCAAAATGATCAGGGCTGGAGGGGCGTGAGCCGGGCACCAATAGCTTCTGCTACAGACAACCTGTTGCTCTGCTCAGATACACACATGCCCTGTGAGATTCTCTCTGTCCTGTGACAGATTCTTTAGAGTGGTTGCTTGTTACAAATTCTGAAAAAGAAGTCTTGCAACAAGATAATGGGAAAAAAAAAAACTATAGTCCCCACTGCTCTGGTGGGTCCTGAGGCAGACATTGATATTCATTGCCTCTCTCCTCTCCCACCTATTGTAGGCTCCTCTCATCCTTGGCCAGCTCATATGCTGGTATAGATTTCTTGCCCAATGAGACAACATAGATTTTCATTCCTGATGGGTCTGAGTTTCTACTTACTGTGCACTTGTCAAGCTTTGCTTACTTCAGTTTCCTCTTCATGGTTATCAATTGGCATAAAGCATGAAGAGGTACCCAAGTAATTCCCCTAAATTCCAGAAATACTTCTCCCTGCTGCAACTATGTATCAGCAACCATATCCCCTTCTTACAATCAGGGTTAATTACCCCTGCCAATATAACAGTCCATTATTTGACTGCTGGTCTACCTAACTAAAGAGCTCCAAATGACCAAGTGGCAGGTGCAGTGTTAAATCTAGTGAAACTCTTACTGTCGCACCTGGTAGAAGAAACCAAGGAACCATGATGTCTATTCTGGTGAGCCTGTAGTAGTAAGGAGAGAAAGCATAAATTGTTCGACTACATCCCTGTGAGTGAGAGTGAGAGGGACCATTCCTATTTACACCCTGCACTCTGTATTGTACCTCAGGGCACAACACAGAATGACTGTTGATTCACAGTAATAGCACATCTTGAAAGATAGGTCTCCAACCCCACAAGGTGCCACACCAAAGCTGTCACAAAGGTGTGCATATAAGAAGCCTTTCCAATGTTCTATCAGGCTGGAAGATCCCCAGGCAATTCACATGCACAGGAAGAGGTGGGAAACACTATACTATAGTATCTAGTACAGGTTTCTATATGAGCTGCCTTCACTAGTCACATCTGTTTGTCAAACACATGGTGGCTTTTGGGGCAACAATATTTAAAGTTGTACCACATTTTAAAAATCTCTTATATATACATTATTTTGCTAATCCTGACAACAATCCCATTGCATTGATTTTATGGTCACCAATTTACAGATGAGAAAACTGATGTTTGGGTAAAATGATGTGCCCCAAATTATACAACTAATAAGTGATAGAGCGTGTGCATCTGGGCAGTGCATGTCTTCCCCAATATCCTTGTTAGGATAAAAGATGTCTAGCAATAAGCTAACCCAACCCCTGCCTTCCTCAACCTGTACATTTTAAACCATGTCAGAGAGAACTGCTGGGGCTGCTGCTCAATATAAAATTTTAAAATTCCCATAGGTACTGAAAGAATAAATCATATTCTCCAAGTCATTCTGAGTTGAGCTAAAAATCCAATTATCACCTCACCAACTGGCATCGTAAATCTCTACTAGTTCGCAGTAATTTGCCAATTTCCAGATAACCTTAAAGGCGCTAACTACATGAGCTTATGACCTCCTTCTGAAGTTTCTCAGCACATTCTGTCAAAGCTGTGTCATGGTGTTAGGAGGTCCTGCAGATAGATCTGGGGTTCAAATTCTGGTCCTAACTCTTTCTCAGTAGATGTGACACCATGGACAAAGTATAACCTCTTTGAGCCTAGAGTCCACTTCCGTTAGATGGAGATAGTACACCTCTCTGTAAAGATTATGTTCAAATTAAAGGATATAATGAATGTGCAGTGCTTAACGCAATATTATCTCTTAATAAGTAGCCCATGATAAAGTTATTATCATTCACTACCCTAAGAAAATTTCCTCATCTAATTGAGAGATTTATATGGAATAATCTCTAAAGTCCTTCCATTTCTGACATTTGAAAAGTTCAACTCAGGTTTACATTCATGCTCTTTTTCCTTCATCCAGAATTCAGAGCTCATCTTCATGTTTTTTAAAAAAAGGAGATTTGTGTGATTGAAATATGAGTCTGTTTCCTGATTGAATGAGATTTCCAAGAACACTTGGGGGACACAGACTGGAGAAGTTATTATATTTTGATTTGAATCCTATAAATTCAATGAGATGGTCCATGCAAAAAAAAAAATGAAATATGAAATATGTCCTTTAAATCACTGGAGTTTTTAAATTGCTTTTTATAAAGTGGAAGAATGAATATCAATAGGGATTGGCCTTACTTTAAACGACCACAAAGTTTAAAGAGCTAGAGTAGCAAAGGTATGTATTACATTCTGAGGATCAAGTCTTTCAGAGAACATGGCAATCTAATGAAGCAAGGTGCTTCCCAGTTGAACTTATTATGTTTCCATCCACAACAGAAAGACAGACGCAGTCATTTACTTACTTCTTACTTAGATATTTGCCTGTCCTAGAAAACATATACATATTTTATACTTGAAAGAAAATAATAGATAAAACAATAAAAACTTACAACCTGTGTGCTTAGTTACCCTGCATTCCTTTTTACGATAACAGTGACCATGTATCTCTTCACCTTCAACTCCACTGAGCATAACTTCCTGTAAAAACACTTCTATACAGGGCCCTTAAAGATCTAAAATTTCTCTTTCTGGTGTGATGTTATTGTTAGGACTATGACCCCACTGGTACTAAAGAATGAATCAAAATAAAAGATAGAACATTTCTTATTGTTCTGATCATAGAGTAGAATTTCAGATTCTTGCTTTTAAAATGTCTGATGTGTTGTCTGAAAAATAAGCCTCTTTATAACTTTGAAAAATAACCAGAAAAAAGTGATTTAATTTCCTCACTGGATATTTAGCCATCTTTCTCCAGGAAGATACTGGGTGCCCTTTCCTCTTGTCTAATTAAATTTTGGCAAATGTTTAAAAATGTGATAAAGAAGAGGGACTCAAAAGACAATATTATTTCTGATTCCTGCATATGTTGATGGTGTTTTGCATATAGGCAAACAGAACAAAACTGTTGTATTTCCACTACCACATTAAAGTTTGTCTTAAAAAAAAAAAAAAAGCAATCTACCTTATCTTCTTCCTTGTCTAACTACAATATGTATAAAATAAATTAGAAAGGGATTTCAGAGTCAGCTCTAATTTTTTCACTCAATCATTTATTCAACTATTTATTACTTTCATAGTAATACTAAGATGTTATTTTCCATCTTCGTTGTGTAGCTATTTAGACTAATGGTAAGATGTAAAAGATATTGGAACTTTTGCACAAATCAAGGCTAGGGGACAAAACTGTACAAAGAATTATCATTTTCTTCAAAGCCACACATTCACAGTAATAAAAATCCAATTTCATTTAAGAATACCTTTGGTGAAACAGTATATGTTATTACTTTTATTAAATCTTGACCTTTGAGTACTTGTATCTTTAATATTCTGTGTGTCTAATAGGGTTACCTAAAGCACTTCTATTGCATCCTGAAATACAATAATGCTCCTGAAGAATAGAACTTGTGAAATTGTTTGCGTTGTGAGCTGAATTGGCCACCATTTTTACTTGAAAGAGTAGCCAACAAGCAAACTGTGATTATTCAGATAGGATATTTGGTAGACATTTTCTCAAAAATAAATGAAGTGTACCTGTTATTTTAAGGAAAACAATAGTCATTCTTTGTTGCCAATGATAAAATTTGAGCTTTTAAGTAAAAAATCAGAATTTTGGTAAGTTTATATCTGCCATTATTAGCTTGAGAGCTTCCCAAAAGTTAAGACATTTCTGATAAGGCCCATGGTGACATTAACTAATGTGACTTTTTTGATATCATATAATAGCTCCACATTTAGAAGATCTGCATATCTCAGCAACCAATATTTTACAAATGACCAATGCATGATATTATAAAATAATGTATGAATCTAAGATGCATTCCAAGTAAAAGATAGACTAATGGATTTTAATGTAACAATATAAAAAGTTCATTGATATGATTTCAGATTCTGCTTTTCCACTAACCTTTAAGAGCCAGCATTTATCAGGTGTGGGTACAGGATCAAAGAACATCCATAATTAACTGAAAAGGCTATTAAAATATCCCCCTCTTTTCCAAGTACATTTCTGTTTGAGGTCAGATTTTCTTCATATAGTCCAAGCAAAACAACGTATTTCAGTCAGTTCAATGTAGATGCAGATGTGATAATACAGATATTTTCTAATCCAGAATTTAAAATATTTGAAAAAATGGTAGTGGATGTGGCTCAAGCAGCTGAGCTCCCACCTCCCACATGGGAAGCCCTGGGTTTGGTTCCTGATGCCTCCTAAAAAAGACAATGAGCAGACATCAAGCAAAAACAACAAGCAGAAAACAAGGAAAAAAATGAGCAGGAAGCAGATGTAGCTCAAACAGTTAAGCGCCTGCCTCCCACATGGGAGGTCCTGGGTTCTGTTCCTGGTGCCTCCTAAATGAAAAACAGACAACGAGGAAAAAAAAAAAAAGGGAAAAAAAGACAATGAGCAAACAGACAAGGGAGCCATACATGGGGGTGGGGACGGAGTTTAAGGACTAATAATAAAACCTTGCATTTAAAAAAAAAAAAATTGAAACAATTCAAAACAAACTCTTCTCATTAAAAATTTTGGGAAATATAGTTATTTTTCTATAAAATATGTTATCGTAATGGATTTATTATTGTTATTTTTATAAGAATCACTAAATTTTTTTTTTTTTTTAACCAGGAGGTCCCAGGGATCGAACCCAGGTCCCTCCATATAGGAGATGGACACCCAACCACTTGAGCCACATCCGTCCCCCGAATCACTAAATATTTTTTAAAGTTTCTATTTTAATTCTTATATGAGAAATGTTGATAGATATCCTCATACTCAAAAACTTTTTGGGCTCCTCAATAATTTTAGGAGTGTAAGGTCGTCTTGAGGCCAAAAAATTTGAGAACTGCTGCCCAATGAGATATAAAACTATACTATAATGCTTGATCAAGTAAAACAATGTGTTATTGGTTCAAGAACATTAAAGTACATCAATGAAAAGAATAGAAACCATAAGTAGACTCATACATAATATAATTAAATATAAAGTTTACATTTTAAAATTAAATTTTACCAGGAATGGTCTTGACAGGAAACAGATGGCACTGCTAAATGAGGTAATTGAAGAGGTTTTAATAAAGAGGTTATTTTCAAGGGTATAAGCAGGGTGAAGGACAAGAGATACGGATAGAGAAGGACCGCTGTCCTAGAGACAGTCAGATGCTTTCCCATCCTAAGTCTGAAGGGTCAAAGGGAAGGAGTATGGAACCTGAAGACAGACCTCTAACCTTAGCAGTTGTAGGAAAAGGCTTCCAGACAGAGAGTGGGGCCTCCAAGAAAGAAACTTAGTCATTGTCAATACACAGACCAACAGGGAGGGAGCCAGAGGAACAATGAACCTCAGTCTCCTCCCATCCTGGTGCCTCCTTTTGGTCAAATGCAACTGGAAGCCAAAGCATGAAAAATCAAGTTGATGGTGTCCATAGAAGTCACCATGTCAATGCATAGAAGAAGTTGATAATGGAGGAAAGGGGAGCTCGTGGGGCAAGTGGGAGAAATCCATTTTAATCTACCCCTTTTGCCCCTTAACATTTTTCTATACCTGTTTAGGCCTATATACCACTTCTATTTAATAATAAAATGCTGCTGTGCATATCTAATTTTATGGTTCATTGTTAGAAAATATCTAGTTCACTATGGGCAGTTTGGTTGGCAAGCAGGCATTCCCTTCTGGAGAAGGATTTGATGGTGAATTGCATTATACAGCTGTGACTTCTGTAAAGGAACTAAGCAGTTCACTGAAAGAGCTCCTCATTTGTAAAGGAGATATTCAT
Source organism: Cabassous unicinctus (assembly GCA_029593785.1). NCBI lineage: Eukaryota > Metazoa > Chordata > Mammalia > Cingulata > Chlamyphoridae > Cabassous > Cabassous unicinctus. The sequence goes on from JAQZBX010005432.1 coordinate 13,362, forward strand.
GAAAAGGGTCCCTACATAGTGGGAATGAGGACATCAGTTTCCTCTACAGTAACTCAAGTCAGGTTTTTACTTACCTGAGCTAAAATTATTTTTACTTAATATGTCAAGCAGCACTTCAGTCGCCACACCTATTTCATTTCTAAAGAGTCTGTGATCAATTAGCCGTTGCCAAGAGCTCTGTAGGTCAAAATACTCTGATTACAACTCCATTTCCTAGGTGAATTGTGATAAATATTGCTCCCCCCTTGTCTCTGAGGGTTAAGCACCACCATTTGGCCTTTTCCATTCAAGGACCTTGATATTCCAATTTAAATGAAGCAGCCCAATTCTATTGTAGCATCTCCTATTGTCATCTATCACAGAACTATCACAGAACTTTTCAACATGTTGGATGTCTTCTAGCCTCCTTCCCTAATCCAGACAAGTTAATTTCTAGGAGAGGGGTACAATTGATGTACTGAGATTCTCCGTTTGGCAACAACCTGGAGATAACCATCACTAATCTCCAGGTTGTATCATATTTCTCTTTGGTTCCAAGTTTTTTCTGTTTCTTGTTTTACTTATTCATTTGTATTATTATTGCTCTTTTAAAAGAAACATTTTTTACTCTGGCTGTTTTTACAATTGTGTCTTTGTCATAAGTTTTCAGCAATTTTCTATGATATACCTGCATTTGGTTTTCTTTGTATTTATCCTACTTGGAGTTCACAAAGCTTTGCAAATATCTGGCATAAGTTTTCCTTTCCATTTTGGGAAACCCAAGGTCATTGTCTCTTCAATTACTTGTTTTTCTCCATTCTTTTTCTCTTCTCCTCCTGTAATTCAATTATGTAAATGTTAGACCATTTTACTATGCATCTCTCTTACATTCGTATTTTCTATCCTTTATTTTCTTGTTGCTCCTAGTCTAGATATTTTCTTCTGTCCTCTCTTCCAAATTATAATTCTCTCTTAAACTGTGTCTAATCTATTGTTAAACTCATCTTTTGTATTCTTAATAGCAATTATTTGATTTTTCACTTCTAGAATTTTAATTTGATTATCATTTCTAGTTCTCTGCTGAAATGGAAAATATTTATATTTAATTTTTGCACCTATTAAATCTGTGTCTGATATCTCTAATATCTGGATTTCCTATGGGATAGTTACTATGTTCTGTTTTTTCTCTAGATTTTCAGTTAATTCTTGTATATGCCTGCTAACATTTTTATAGAATACTAAATAATCTGCTTTGAAATTAGAGATAACTGGAAGTTCTTAATGATGCTACTTCCTCCAGAGAAATTGCTTTTACTACTGCCAGGCAATTAGGGTAGGACTGCGTCATCTTAATACAATATGGACTGACTAGTTTCAGAGGCAGTATTTAGTCATTTTGAGGTCTAGTCTATTTCCTGTTTACCTCCCACTATTAAACTGTGGCTTTTCAGGCATATGAACTGAAAGTTTCATGTGTATACTATGACCCCTTCTCCTTTGTGGACCCTAAAATCCTACCTCATGGGACTGTTTAATGCTTGCTCAACTTCTCATCCTCTTAGCCAAGACTTTCTATTTAGATTCCCAGTCTCTCAGGCCACTGCTTCAGAACTGGCAAATGTGTGAAGGAAAAAAGCAGAGCCAAATGTTTAGGTTTCCCCTTTCTCCAGAATCTTGGTCCTTCAAGCCCTCACTACCATGATAGCTCCCCAATGCCATCATATAGATAAAAAAAAATTTTCCCCCAGTTTTTCTGCTTGTTCTTAGCAGGAGGATTGGTTGTATACAAGCAGCAATTCCATAGCTGGAAGTAGAAATTCTCCCTTCATTTTTTTGATTGATGTATATAGATTTCCAAACAGAATTTTGCAGATATTGTTGAGAATTTCAATTCAATTTTGATTGTTTTGTTTTTTAGCTGTTGGTATTGCTTTGATTTGTTTTGCTTTTCTTTATGGAAGCTTTTCATATATATTTTTTTCGGCCCTCAGTTTTCTTTGAAATTTCAGTTTGCTGTGCCCTGGAGAGATCTTTTTTTCATACTTTGTTCTGGTCATTCAAAAATCCTTTTAATCAGGAAACACATATCCTTCAATTCTAAGAATTTTAAAGAAATATGTCTATAATTTCATCCCTACCATTTTTATTGTTTTCTCTTTTTAAAATCCTCTTAACTGGATATGGGTTCATTTGGACTGATCCTTTACCTAATATTTACTCTACTATTTCTCATATCTTTGTCTTTCTATCTTCCTAGAAGGTTTCCTTAACTTCATTTTCTAAGATTTCTATTAACTTTTTTAAAAAACAATTTATTGAAGTGTATCATTCATACATGAATATACATAAATTTTAAATGTTCAGTAAACATCGTGATCTTACAAAACAAACATGTATAACATCATACAGGGCTCCCACACATCACCTCCCCACAAACAACCTGCATTGTTATGAAACATTTGTTAACAAATCATGAAAGAACATATAGTCTATATGTCCATGGACTATAGTCCATATCTTACTCCCCTATACATTTTTTTAAGGATTTATTTATTTATTTTTATCCATTTTTACACACACACACCCCTGCCCCATTTTTGATGTTTCTGTGTCCATTCACTGGGCAACTCTCTGTGTCCATTTCCTGCCCTCTCTTCTCATCCTTCTCCTCCTGTCTTCACTGGGATTCGATCCTCGGAACCTCCAATGTGGGAGACAGGCGTCCTACCGCCTGCGCCACCTTAGTTGTGGATTTTTCAGCGCGTTTCTTATTGGCTCTCCCTTGTGTCACTCTCCTGTTACGTCATTATCTTGCGTGGCTCGCGGGGCCTGGTGGTGCACCCGTGCATGGGGCCTGGTGACCCACGTGCCATCTATATTTTTCTTTTTTTTATTTTTACCAGGAGGTCCTGGGGATCGAACCCAGGTCCCTCCATATGGGAGACGGACACCCAACCACCTGAGCCACATCCATCCCCCTGCTGTATTTCTTAAAGTTGACCAAAGATACCCAAAGTTACAGTCTTTTCTCATACAGGATGGTCATATAATAAATCAGGCTTAGTTTATCACCAGCATTCTAAAAACCAGACCTAGGGAGAAAAACTAGGTCTGGGGAAACATGCATGGTTTCTAATATAGTGAATGTTTAGCCTACCCTGATTATCACAAGATCAGGATAGCGAGAATATTCGCAGTCTACTGACTTTTAAATATCTGCTATCATATTTTAAAATTTTGTGATCTCTTTCTTATTCTCTAAAAAACACTTTTTACAGCATGTTTTTCTGGTTTCATGGAAGTAAAACCTCCCTTTATCTTTCTGATGATATTAATGATTTTTTTTTTTAATTCTAGTTTTTGTATCCCTGCATAATCTTTGATTTCTCCAAGTTCTCTGGCTGATGTTGTTATTCATTTCGGTTTCTGTCTTTCATGTTAAAGACTTTCTTCAGATGTCTAAAGGTGTGGTCTTTGACCACCTGCTGATATTGAATAATTTGGCAAGAAAAAGATCTTTTGAAGCTGTATAAATAGCACTAGGACTTGTTCTGTGGGTTTCACCATAGGATAATCCTTAGGTATTTTTCTCTTGAGAGGGCAAGATTCTTCAGGGAACATGATTTCACTTCCCTTCCTGCAGATATAATCTTGGCTTCCAATGTCCTGAGAACCCCTTATATTCAGTACGTTACCTCCAACCTCAATTGTGTCCAATTCCCCTGGTCCAGAGAATCTTCAGTTCTCTGTTGGTATGTTGAGGGTCAACACTTGGGAGGGAATCTGACAGTTAACTACGTACTTCTTAAAGAATCTGTCAATTAAAACTGCTTTTTAACTCCTCATCTTCACCACCACTTTCAGAGGTGCTTGATGTGATTGCTTTCTGATATGAATTAACTTGCTAGTAAACTTCCAACAATGTCATCTTAGATTTCAGTTTTCTTAAGTTAGCTAATTCATTTACCACTTGTTCATCTTCTTTCTGGTTTCCAAAATTACCTTGCTATTGTCTCCTCTCTCTCCTCTCTTATATTTGTCCTTGTGAATTTATGCTTTTTATATGCTGTCATTTTAATGGAGTTTCAGAAAACGGCAGATAAAGGCATGCATTCAAACCACCATCTTTAACTAGAAGCCAGTGTTTGCTTTTATTGATATACCATTCTGTACTATTGTTTTAAAAGTGCATGTATTATTTTGTTTATTTTAAACAAGTTAGTAAGCATATATTTTAAAATTTAATGTTAAAACATATATGCATACATTTTCTGGTCTAGAGAATTTGTGTTAAGAGTCAGAACTTTCTGTTGAGTACTGAGTATGTGGCTGGCAGAGAAGAGATACTTTCCGATGTAAAACTTGAAAAACTTCTCTGCTGTTTGGTTTATTTTTGTTAAATGATAACTATTTAATTAATGATTTAATATAACAAAAGAAAAAATTATAAAACTGTAACAGTAGATTTTAGCATGAATAAAACTAGATTATTGGTGAAAGTGAATGATTATTACTGATAGAACATACATTTTGAAAGAGGAGAAAACAATTCTGATATTTAAGGCTGTAAAAGGCAGGCTTATATTTTGTTAGGGCCAATGCAGCAAGAGACTGTAAAATGAAATGCTCAATTCTCTCACAGAAAAATCTGTGTATATAAAAAGCCTTTGTGTGGGTACAAATAAAAAATTTTTCAACCTAAATAATAGTCAAGTTCTATCTGACCCATCCAGAACACAAGCAATATATTTAACATGTGAATAATTTGAGGAGTTTCTATTAGGTAAAAGAAGTTTAAATAATGAATTTACTGTTGGTCAAATATTAATTACCAAGATCTCAAATCTCATATATTAGTAAAAGCTCAATTAAGAATGGCTTGACAATGTAATTGCCTTAGCTTGTTTTTTTCTTTTGGTGGCCACTTCCTGAATATCAATTCTGTACCAAGCTCTGCTGATATCGCTGTTGATATACAGAGAAGTCAAATCTCTACAACTTCTGGGTAACTGTCCCAGTTCCAGCGTATTGTTGTTGGGAGGACACTGGATTGGCATCTACTCTCTCCCATGTGACCTGGTTATAAGTCTCTTATCAAATTTGGTCCCTTTCCTCTGAATAAGCTAATTGAAATGAAATTTAAGTTATTTTAGATACATAGTCAAGACAAATATTATTGTTTGAGCTATTCTCTCCTTTTCCTAATGAATATGCTTTAAACGAGTTTATTTCGGCTCTGAGTACAAATCAGCTTCAGAAGATCATATCTTCCTGTGTGGATTTGGGGTGGGGTCTAGGGTGAAGTTTGTAAGAGAGGAAAGATGGAAAGATGGAAGGATTGGAAAATAAACTGATTTGGGAGCTCTCTATTCAATAGATATATGGAAACACTTGTGCTTAACAAAAAAATGGATAGTAAGATATGATAAATTTTTCATGCCTACTATTCAAAAGTTCCTTCTTAGCAACTAGAAACAAATATAAAAATGGCCAGAGAGATGGAGAGAAGGAAAGTCTAGATACTTTATGGCTAAATTATCAATTCCCAAGTCAATTGCTAGGTAACTGACTAAATGAAAAATAAAATCTCTATGAAAACAGATATGACTTCAATCTCTGCTGCATACAGAATAAAGTCGTTCAATTATATTAGACATACATACATGTACATACATAGAGTTGTATGCTGCTACATGATAAATAACTGGTTTTCCCAACAAAAGAAAGGACCCGTTTTGTATAGCATTTGCCAATTTTTGTGGATTAAATGACCCGCCAAGGCCAATTTCAGGCAGCCGGCATGATGACACTGGATGTGGAATTGGGAAGGCACGCACACAATTGGCTCTCACAAACAGGTAAGAGCCAACTCTAGCCCTCAACTGTGGAATCTTCAAAACAAATGGCAATTTATTACATTATGCCAGTAATCTGTAAACACAGCTGTCTGCATCACTATACACAATTATGCCTAATATAAGTTGTCAAGTATAGAAAAACAAGAACTAAGGGATAAACCTTCTTACTTGATCTGTTCCTCAACTTATATGGTCAGTGCTACCATTTGATCTGCCTCTAAAGTGTTTTCTCCTTGATCTGTAGAAAATAAATGAAGATGACCTTCTTGAGGCTGAAGAAAATAAATTATTAACCCCTGGGGCCATAGAAAATAAATAGGGAGGCTTTGTTCAAGCTAAAGAAAATAAATTAAACATAAAAGATGCTATTTCAGGGACAAAGATTTATCATTTTTAAAGCTGGTTGAGGGCTAGACTAATATCGCAAAGTTCCAAAGAGTAGCTCAACACTTCTCCCCTGAAAAACTCATTATAAACCAAGCTACAGCCATCCTCTGAATTGCAAAAAAGTCCTGGCAATAGCCTAGTAGTGTGTCCCTCTGCCTATTCTTCAGGAAATAAATTGTCCTTTTTCTTTATGGAAGATTATGCCCCTGTTCTGTTTCCTTCCAAAGATGCTTTTCATATAAGCAGTAAATTGTCCTACTTCAGCTCAGAGTCGACATGTTAGAGAATGTATTCAAAATCATTTTTCCAGCTTCCCAGACAGTTTCACGTGAAAATGTTTTGGAGTGTCAGGTGATCCCCTTACTATCCACGTGTGGTTTACCCTCATTTCAGTGGCCTATTTGTGTCTCAAAGAGCCTAAGTTTAAATTCTTATTTTATATGGCAGCATTTTGTGGTACCTTTAAAAACAATGAAATAACTAAGTCTGAGGAAAAGAATGCAGCAGCACGCATGGATTTGAAAATGGACAACATAGTTTATTCCCTTTTAAGATTTCTCAATTATTTTCTAGTAATTAATGGTATCAGAACAAATTTCAACATTCAAACTTAGCACAAAATTGTGAGATGTTGACCAGAGTGAAATATAAGTTAATTAGCATTTTCAAATATCAGTTCTTTGACTTTGGTGTATGACTTTGGCCAAAACACTTCACCTATATGGGATTTAGTTTTCACATCTTTTAAATTTATAGCTAAAATTCATTGAGAGCTTCCTATGTGTCAAGCTCTGTTCTGTGAGACATGACTTAAATATGTTATAAGCTCAAAGCAGCACCTCTTTGGGTCAATGGTAGTTTGCTAAGATTACAAATTACAACTGTAGCCATGGTAGAGAGCAATGTTTTGCACAGTGTGTTCTCCAGTATTCTTTGTTTCTTATTAGTGAGGTCCCCAGCTCGCAAACCAGATTAACTGCACCAGAATGTCTAGGGATGTGGCCCAGGAATCTACCTCTCATCAATAACCTCCAGATAATTACTATGCATACTAAAGGTTGAGAAACACTTATTTGGAGTTTAGCACTCTGCAGACCTCAGTGGCTGTCAAAGGTTCAAAACCTCAGCAGCACCATGTACCCGCCCACAGACAAAGCTGCATTCTGCAAGGTCCACACTGCATTGTCTCAAAGGCAGCCACTCCAACACTGTGCTATACGTGCTGTCCAACATGTTCCCCATCTCACAATACCTTTTGTAAGCCAACATTGATTTTCCACAGAGAGTCTTTGATCAAGGATGTCACAGGTACTGTCTTATAAAAAGGAAATAGCTTTCTGCATGAATGCTTGATACATCTTTGATTCTTTGTTATCAGAAATAATTATTGGCCTAAGGAGCCTACATGCAAGGGAAAGAGGACTGGGATAGAAGCCAAAAACATGAGTTTAAATCATGCTTTGCCTCCTTGCTAGCAGTGAGACATTGGGCAAGTTACTAGACTATTTTGAGCCCCATTTTCCACAACTATAAAATTAAGATAATGACTTGTAGCTTGGAGGGTTGTTGCGAGAATTAAATATAGTACTATATTTAAGGAACCTGAGAAATAGGAGTCACTCAGTGAAAAAATTGTTGAGGGCACAAAGCATTCAAATCATGGAAACTGCAGATTCCAAAGGGAATTTGAGAGAATGGCAGACTGGCAGGTTTTATGAGAGTTATAAAGTAAAATGTGATTAGGACCATGGAGGCTGATATTTCTGTTGCAATATAAAAGTTCTATGTTCTCAAGGAATTTGAATTTCAGTTCATCCAAAGATACGCATACAATTTACTTTGCAAGGACAATGATTCCTTCATATTGAACCCCTTTGTGCTTGCTATTTTCCAAATATTGACTTCATGAATTAGAAACAAATCTTTGCTTTCTGAATTGTCTGCTAGTATTGATTTTATCACATGTACATAACTGATTTATATGTATTATAAAATGTCAAATAAAATAACTGCAAGGAAGATTGAAGATGGTTTTGCCCTTTGCCCAAAACTGAAAAGGATTTATAACTGACAAAATTAAATCTTTTGTTTTCCAATTTCTGTTGTGCAAAGTAATTTAATATTCCAAAGTCCATGTTGAGAAACTACTATGTGATGGGAACTATGCTTGTTGCTAGAACATTTGTTCTCATCTTTATCTCCACATCAGAATCAACTGGTAGTATTTTTTTAAATAGAAGATGCCTGGACCCCTACATCAGGGAATCAGACTCAACTGGTCTGGAGGGAGACCAAGACACTGGTATTATTTAAATACTCTCTGATATGCTTTCAGGGCTCTAAACCATTATGTTACAGATACAGGAGTGAGTAAAACCCAATTACTGCCCTCAAGGAGTTAACCATCTAAAAAGGGAGACAAACAGGTACAAAAATATATCAAAAGTCAATGTAATATGCTGTAATAATATAAATAGCACAAGGTAAGAACAGATACATCCAATGTCATTACCAAATAGCTGTTTTCCATCATAAGAGAGCAAGACATATATGACATCCTACGCCATTAAATTAGCTAAGGACTTTAGAGGGTTATTTAGTCCCTGTTTTGCCTCTTCATGAGGAACAATGATCCAAATGTATAGGAATGTGGCCTACTAGTTCCCTGAGTAGCAAACAAAGGCTTATGTTCTCTGGATTCACTCAGAGGTCCAGGAAGAAAGAAAAGTTAAAATGAATTATCTTAATTATTTTTTATTGAGTAAGTTTGCCCTTCTAATTAGAGAATTATAAGAGATATCAAACCTTTCTTGAAGATAATTCTCTTCTTGAATACATGTTCAAAAATATGTCAGGGTGATGATATTATCTCATTATCTGTAACAAATGTTCCACAATGGTGTGGTGTGTTGGTGAAGGGTTATATGGGAATTTTACATAAGTGCATGACTGTTTTACACTTTTTGTAATAAAAATATATTTTTAAAAATATGTCAGGAATAGACGTTGAAATCTAAGTTATGAAAGGAAACTTAGATTTTTCGGGGAAAAAAAAACTACCCACATCTTCTCAAGTGCTTAGTTTTCCTACAAAAAGAGAATCTGTGTTAGTGTGATACCATGTTTCCTTTTTTTTTTTTTTTTTGCTTAGTCTTGGGATATACCTGGGTGACCTCACACTCTTCATGACATTTTTATTCTGGCTATAAAAAAGTGAGAATATTCTCACTCCTTTCTATTTCCTGAAAGAACAAATCATATATGAGGGTGGTTGCACTAGAGTTCAAATTCATGAATATTGAGTACTGTATTCTTTAATACACCTTACTATCAGATTTGTCTTTAAAATTTATCTCATCATAGTATTGTCATGTATAAAAATATGTTTCATAAAATATTTATTGGAAAGCTGCATAATAAGCAATCTCATCTAACTGGAACAAACATTAGACACACACACCACACACACACACTTAACTACAATAATCTTAAAGCCGATACGTTTCACTCCATGTCTTTTGTTAAAGAGAACATCAAGTTTAAGAACACTCAGTTATTCTTACTTTGTGTTTCCCACCTAACAGCAGATTAACAAAGGTAGAGGCTGCTTATGTAAGATACGTTGTCAGCAGTAGGTGATGCGAGCCCTCTATGTAGGGGTACGTGTTGAGGCAGAAGAATGCTCAAAATAAAACTACACAGCACTGTTAAAGGAAATCAAAGAAGACTTAAATAAATGGAAGAATATCCCCTGTTCATGGATAGGAAGACTAAACATCATTAAGATGTCCGTATTACCCAAACTAATCTACAGATTTAATGTAATCCCCCCAAAAAAATCACAGCATTTTTTACTGAATTGGAAAAACTAACTGTGAAATTTATTTGGAAGGGCAAGAGGTCCTAAATAGCCAAAGACATATTGAAAAAGAAAAATGAAATTGGAAGAATCACACTACCTGACTTTAAAACATACTGCAAAACTACAGTTGTCAAAACTGCATGGTATTGGCACAAGGACAGACATACCTACAAATGGAACCAAACCGAGAGTTCTTATATAGATCCTCGCATATACAGTCATCTGATATTCAACAAGGCAACTGGGAGAGAATTGCCTCTTCAACAAATGGTGCTTGGAGAACTGGTTATCCATATCCAAAAGAATGGGAGAGGAACACCATCTCACACCTTATAGAAAAATCAACTCAAGATGGATCAAAGATCTAAATATAAGAGCCAAGACCATAAAGACCTTGGAAGATAATGTAGGGAAGCATCTACAGGACCTTGTAATAGGAAATGGTTTCATGAACTTCACACCCAAAGCATGAGCAGAGAATGAAAAAATAGATAAATGGGATTTCCTCAAAATTAAAAACTTTTGTACATCAAAGAAGATTATCAAGAAAGTAAAAAGGCAGCCTACTCATTGGGAGAAAATATTTGACAACCATATATCTGATAGTAGCCTAATACCCAGCATATATAAAGAAATCCTACACCTCAAAAATATAGACACACAACCCATTTAAAAAATGGGCACGCGAACTCAGCATATAAATGCATTATCTTCCCCCAGCGTGGGACATGACTCCTGGGGATGAGCGTCCCTGGCACCAAAGAATTACTACCAAGCACTAACTAGCAATGCAACTGGAAAAAGACCTTGAATAAAAGGGGGAAAAGGTAAAGATAAATGAATTTATATGGCTAAGAGCTTCAAAGTGAGTTGGGAGGTCATCCCAGAGGTAACACTTATGCACATCTCAGCAGGATCTCATAGATTGCCAAAGTGGATACTACCCCAAATAGTGGGACTCCTGAGGGTTCTGGAGACACCCAGGTCCTTTGGGCAGGGCAGATAGCTCTGGAGTTTGGTGCCTTGCCAGGGAGCCCTACTTTGGAGTTTGTGCTCCTAAGAGTGACAGAGTTGGACTCAGTTATGGCTTCCCTACACATGGCTTATCTGCCCCTTCTATTTAAACCTATACTTGGTGCTGGAGTTTGTATGTGTACATCCAAGAGATTGGAATCTTTGGGCTGTCCATGTGCCAGCTGGGCCCTGAGCCTCAGCGGAGTTGCAACACCTACTCTCCAGTTCATTGGACTCGTCCAGGACAACTAACAAGGACGTGAGGATTGACAACCACCATACCAAGGAAATGAGAGAGCCTACAACTGCAAGCAAGAGAACCATCAGCTACATGGGATCGAAGCCCCCTCTCAATTAGAGGTGGAGTGGACATCACCGTCCCAGAATCCCCAGGATTGAGGAATGAACTATGGACTAGAGTAGACTTACTGGTATTCTACTATAGACTTATTGTGATTCTAGCAATGGAAGAAATTACAACATTGATGTAGAGGCAGTGGCCACTGGAGGCTCTGGGGGCAGGGAGAGGGAAAAACAGGTGTAATATGGGGGCTTTTTCAGGACTTGGGAATCATCCTGAATGACATTGCAATGACAGATATAGGCCGTTTTATATCTTCCTATAACCTGCAAAGTTGTGTGGGAGAGAGTGTAAACTACAATGTGAACTATGGTCCATGCTCAGTGGCAGTGCCCCAGGATGTGTTTATCAATTCCAATGAATGTGCCAACATGAAGGATGTTGTTTATGTGGGAGGGTGTGGGGAGTGGGGCATATGAGAATCCCTATATTTTTTGTGTAACATTTATGTAAGCTAAGTATCTTCTAAAAAATAAAATATATATATATTAAAAAAACAAAAACAACCCCCCCCCCCCCAAAAAAAAAACCCAACAGCATGAAAAGTGCAGCACATGGGGCCATTTTCACCAAGGGGTCCTAGGTATCTCAGAAGTGCTTGAGAGATTGACTCTGTTATTACACCATAAACTATCAATGATTGTAATGTTGACTGTGAATCATCCAGAAAAGATAAATTATATTCAGTATTCTTTTTTCAGTATACCAAGAGGGCATATAATATTTGGAAGTATATAATTCTTCAAAATTAACTTCAGTAAAGAGTTAAGCTTGTATCTGGAATTTTATCATGTAAAATAGAGATTTTTTTTTAGAAATAAAAATAAGATGTCCACATCTTGCTAATAATACAAGCAATGTGTGCTATTTGTTTCTCTCTTTTATTCTGGGTGTACATTTAGTTTCTGGGCTTCTTGAAGAGTATAGAATGATAATTCGGTTCTAACTCTGAAAGCCAACCTCTTTCTTTTTTTTTGTATAATAAACTTTATTTTTAAAGAATTTTTATATTACAGAAAAGTTACATCAAAAATAGAAGGATTCCCATATATGTTACTGCCTCCTCATCCCATATTTTCCCCTATTAATAACATCTTACATTCATGTGGTACATTTGTAACAATTGATGAACAAATATTGAAGCATTGTTAGTAACCATGGTCCATAGTGTACATTATAGTTTACACTTTGCATCATACAATTTTATAGGTTTTGACAAAATGTATAATGCCTTGTATCCATCATTGCGATATCATGCAGAACAATTCCAATGCCCTAATAATGCCCTATGTTCCACCTATTCTTCCCTCCCCTCCCCCTCAGAACCTGTGGTAATCACCATCGTTATATCAATGTTACAAGTTCTTCTGTTACTACAATAATAAGTCTATTTTGGTTCATGGTTGCATTCTCCCTTTATGTTCATTCATTCCTCAATCTTGAGGATTAGGGGATGGTGATGCCCACTCTGCTTCAGATTGAGAGGGGGCTTAGATCTTATGGGGCAGATGGAAGGAACTGTTTTGCTTGCAGTTGTAGATACTGTATGTTTTTTTGGGTGGGGGTTTGTCCATCATTATTTTGTTAGTTGTCCTGGGCGAGTCTGATGAGCTGGAGGGTAGGTATTGGCTGCAACTCTGCTGAAATTCATGGCTCAACCAGCATATGAACAGACCAAAGATAGAAGTCTCTGGGACATGTATTTAATGGGTATAATGCTAACTATAGGTTCAAATAAAAAGGACAGAAGAGTCATGAGTAGGGAAATTATAAATGAGTCTAACTCTATTACATTGGGGAAATAGGTTGTCATATATTCCAAGGTAAGGCCTATTGACAGGGTGCAGATTTCATGGGATTGTGTGCCTTGCCTATAATGCCCACATGTCTCTAGAGCCCTTGGGAACACCCCTGTTTGAGATTTTGTTCACAGTAACAGTTAGTGAGATCCCCCTGAGACATTCATAAGTGTAATCTCTGGAATCACCTCCCAACTCACTTTGAAATCTCTTACCCATAAAATCTTTTTTGTTTTTAATGTTTCCCCCTTTGGGTCAAGGTCTTTTTCCAAATGCATCACTGGTTGGTGCATGGTATTAATCCCTTGGTGCCAGGGAGGCTCATCCCCAGGAGTCATGTCCTACCTGGGGCAGTGAGGGGAGTGAGGGGGGAAGGTAGTGTGTACTTATTTGCTGAGTTTGGCTTAGAGAGAGGCCACATTTTAGTAACAAGGAAGTTTTAGGAGGTAACTTTTAGGCAATAGATATTCTCAGCCTAAGTTTCAATTTTACAAGAATAAGATTCATAAATGCAAGCATTAATACCAAGGGCTTGGCATGTTGGTCTGTTTACTTTTATTAGGCACTTCCTATGTACTCTAGAGATTCTCTGTTTGAGAATGTAGCAGGACTCCCCAGGATGGGAGTTCAATATTTTGTTGGTTATTTTGTGGGTCTCCACCTACTGAGAAAACACCCTGTGACAACATGTACGCATTCATATTCCATAGAAGCATGCCCCAGGTGTGCCCTTCCTCACACATGCCCCAACCACTGACATCCTGCTCCAGTGGCCCTCCCCTGCCATCGTAGGCAAAATAACACTCCCACAGTTGTATTCTCAACCAAATCCTCAACCTCCCCAGAGTTAACTTGTTCCTTCTTCCAGCCCTCCCCACAGCTCCATGGATAGCCCAACCTACTCCCCCAACCTCACTCATGTGGTACAGCCATGTGAGTAGGGTCAAGTGATGGGGTGTGAGTATTTGCAGGGTTGGGGAGTGGGTGTTGGGCTAGCCAACCTTTTTCTGATATACTATAGCGGTTCTTAAAAACTTGTAGGAGAAAATTCAACAAGATGGGAATACTGCTTTGATATAGGCTATTTAAATTCTCATGAAAAGATAAGAGTTCATATCTGCTAAATGGGCATAACACTTTTATGTAAGTATTCTGACCTAAAGGCTTAAAAACTGCATAAATACAAGTAACTTCTTGAAAAAGCTCCTGATTTATTTCTTCATCAACAAGAACTGTAATCTTCCCTTTGCAAAAGGGTAAACAACTCTTTGAAAAACTAGTCTGAGATATTAGTTGTTAATATTGTAAATGAAGAATTTAATCTGGCATAATAAGAAACCATATTTGGGGAGCATGGATTTCCATGTGACCTAATTTTAGGTGTCCTAAAAACCTGAAGTTGTCATGCTGTTATAAAAAGCCTTGCAGGATTTTAAAGCTTTCTGACTGAGGTGGAGATCAATAAAATTAATCAGACTTTTCCTTTGCAATTAGGCAATGATAAAAGACTGTCACCCATTCCATTTAAAAAAATCATTGGAATTTCATATGGACTATTTGCTTCCTGCCTATTTCTTTAAAATAAGTTTTCCTACTGGTTAGAAAATTGTGTATGTGTGTGTGTTTGTCTATGTATCAAACAAGAAAAATAGGAAATATTTTAAATATCTATAATCCCACCACCCAGAATCAATAACTTTTAAATGTCAGTATCATCTAAGTTAGTTCAGATAATATTAATATAATTTTAAATCCTATTTATTTTCCACTGAAAATATATTAATATTTGCCCATGTTACAATAGGCTTTTTGTTAACATCATTTTAAATGCTATCTTCTGTCCCATCTAATGTCCCATTCACTCATATTTATGTTGTTTTCAAATGGGTCACAAATTTCATGGCTCCTATGAGAAATATAAATAATGTTAAATAAGGTTTCAATGAGGGCCTCTAAAGTGAGGTGGAGACATTAAACCTGTACATGTTTGAGCATCTTTGATATGTCCCTTACTGAACTTGGAGCTATAAAGAATAATGTAGTTCAAAAGTAGGAGAATGGAATATGAGTGGGAATGATTGGGCAGTGCCATAGTCCTAAGAAAACATACAACTGAGCTCTGAGACCTGAGTTCTAATTCCAGCTCCACCACCTATGTAACTAACACTGGGCAAATTACCAAACTGTACTGTGCCTCATTTCCCCCATCTTTAAATGAGAATTAAATGCAATAATCCACATAAGTGTTTTAGCATATTCCCTGACTCATAGAAAATGCTTAGTAATTGTCAGTACTGTTTCTAGAGTTGCTTGCTGTTTGAATTTGGGCAAACTCTGAGATCCACAGAGCGTAGAGTTCCTCAAAGCTTCCTGAGGGATCACCAGAGAATGTGAGAGAGGTCCTAGGGAAGGCAGGTAAGTGAAACTCAGTATCTTGTAGGAAGAAAATGCATAAATAAATAACCTACTATGCAGAGAAAAGAGAGGCAGTACCTCGGTGGGTTGACAGAGGCCATAGGTACATATTGAGCCAATTCTTTGAAGGATGAGTAGGTCATCAAGTGTGGAAAGAAGTTGAAAGAACCCGATGTTGTCAGAAATCAATATAACCAGAGCTGGGAAAACTGATAATGAGCAGCTGGATATCAGACTGGAAAGGCAGGTTGGGTCTGAAAGATTTACCATACTGAAGAAATCCATAAGCTCGCCAGCCAAAGGGCTTACTTTGAGCTTATACAACTATGACATCCCATGCTAGTGAAAGTAACCCCCAAGCTACTATGCACTTTGACCCTCTAGATTTTAAAGACCTAGAATTAACCCCTTTAACCTTCTTATTCCTCCTTTTACTTAAAAGAGAAACTGTACCTGATAAAGATTTATCAGAGGGCACTAGGAGAAATCACATTCTATTCTCCTTCTTTGAGAGCTATTAGTTTCATTTAAATGTAATTTTACTGTATTGATAACACAGAGGAAAAAAATAATCCTGAAAAGATACATAATTCCTAATTACAGTGTTGGTCCTTCTTTCTCTTATAGCTTGAATATCCCATGATGCAAGGAAAGCCCTTCAGGTTTTGAGCTCCTGAGGTCAAAGGTGCTACACAGATGCTGAAACAGGTAGACCTGTTGATGCAGTCAAGGTATTCATCCTTTCATTTATTCACTGTTTAACATTCAAATATGTATTGTAGGAATTGTGGGAGACACAAACATCTGCCAGGTGGGGACTATGCCATCAAGGATCTTATAATGGTTGTATGATCAATCTATTAAAAATAAGTTGTTATGCTTGGGAAGAGTTAAAAAATAGCTTAAAAATGTTCCTTTTTGGTACAGGAAGGAAAGTGTAAAACATTTGGGGGGAAATCATAAAAATCTAAAAGAATTATACAAATGTCTTTGCATATTTCTTTAAGTTCTTGCCCCTGTTAAAGATACAAAAACTAGAAATTGTGAAAGGTTCGTTATTGGCATGATTTATACAAGAAAGAGAACAATGAATGCCACGGGGTATACCCACACTAAAAGAAAGCCCTTAAACTGATATCAAAGGATTGACAAATAAATGGTAACTTACATCCTTTCACTTAAAACAATTAAGATGTCAATGTATACTTTTATAGACGTTTCTGTTTTAACTGACTTTTGGGATTTATCAGTTATTTCAATAATCCATTCATTTATTTAACAAACATCAATGAGTATCTACTCTGTGCCAGCCAGTGTAGGGTGCTACGTCTACAAAGACAAAGTATATTTCTTGTCTGAAGAACACAGAAAACCAATGCTAGGGACACTTAAGATAAAACAGAGGGGAAACTCTAAGTTAGATGGGAAACTTTTCTTCCTAACAAGAAAAGAGAAATATCGCATCCGATCTCTGCCACCCATTACTGAATGATACAATTTGTGCAGCAAGTGATTTATAACAATCACAGGAAATTTTAACAGAGCTCCTTTTTATGTTTCCTTCCAAAGTATTACCTGTATTGTTTAAAATGTGTGCCATCACATTTGAAACACAGCTGTCACGTGCTAATTGCAAAGAGAGTAAAACTGTGTTGTTGGATTTAGCCATTTCCAAAGCTCTGGGAGTTTATCATCAAAATAAAAGCCCATTGTTAAAAGAGAGGTGAAAAGCAAAAATATCAAGAGTCCTGGAGAAGATTATTCATTTGCAGGCCTATTTAGCAGGATGTCGGGTCTGTGAGCTTTTCTGTGTCCTGAAATGCTCAAGTCACAATATTTGGTCTGATCAATTTTCGCCTCCTTAGCCTCCCCTCACCAGCTTGGCCAATTTACCATCCTAGGCCTGCCTCCAGGCTCTGCTTGCATTTTTAATGAGGATATTGCCGCCTTTCCTCTTGCCGCTCTGCTTGAATGGATTCAAGATCCTGCAGAAGTAATAGAATTAGGCTGTCAGCACAGTTCTGCTTAATATGTTTTTCGTCCACCTTTGTTTGAGGGATTCATCTTTCTTAAATTCTCAGTGCTCTTCAGCACCACCGAACAGAATAACATTAGCATGCACTTGTCATTATATCACTAGTTAGACATACCCTTCTTTCGCAGGAGAAAATCGAGCAATAGCACTCATTAGCTGCTTACATTAAAGCCCTGACAAAAGCCAGGTTGGAGTGTGAAAACTCATTTACACCTGCTGGAAGAGGATCATTAGCCAGCTGACTGATTAGAGGAAGTGCAAGTCCACGACTGCAAAGGGCAAGAGGACCCCAGAGTTCGAAGTCTGGAAGCTTTTAATGCCAGCAGTGTTGAGTACTTAAGGATTCTGATCCCAGAATCGGAATTAGTTCTGTGACAAGATTGAAGTGACATGGTCCTGGAATTACTTCAGGGAGTTTTCTTCACCTGAGAGAGGACAGGGTCAAGAACATGCTGCTGATTAGAAAATGCTGAGTATGGTGATTAGCATGTCCTTCTTCAGTTCACCTGTGCTGTGCTTCAAGCGTCCTCAGTTGTGTGTGGGTGATTTTTTTTTCCTCTTCACTATTTCTCTTTTTTAAGGGGAGGGGAGTTGGAGAAGAATATGGTTCCATTGTTTTCTTAATGGAAATAAGGGATATATAATTAAGGAAAAGGATAAAGAATACACAATACACAAAATTGCAGACTGGAGATCGTGGAAACCCATTTTATCTAACTCACTAGGTAGGTCGTTGCAGAACCAGAATTGGAATTGAATCTGTGGATTCCTGATCTATTTATGCCAGAAGAATATGAGCACATGAGGATTTACGCAGTACCTGAATTTCTGAACAAGGAAATCTATAGAAGGGGAACTGTTGGGGGACATCCTATTGGACATACAACTTAAGCTGCCTCTTCTGATATACCGGAGCTGGTCCCTCTGAAAAGCAGGAAGTGACTTGTGTTTCTTGAATTCATCCATGTACCAGTCACCATGTTTAATTTTTCTTCTTGTGTTTATATTTACAAAACTCTCCAGGGTAAGTATTTTGGTCTGTATTTTAGAGCTGAGGAAACTGAAGCTCAGGATAATTTAAGTTCTCCATGATCACACATCTAGAAAGTGATGTGTCCCTGTTACTTTGGCACCAAAACGTTCCCTCTTTCCAAATAATGACCAAATTTGGGTGATTCTGTTAAATATGCTCTAAAGTGAAGCTGTGAATGAGCAAGCGAGTGCATCAGTGAGAAAGATGGTCAGTTCACTCATGGATTCAGTGAATCAGGAAGGGAGTGAGAGGGATGTAAGGTGCTGAGGAACAAATTTGGTAAAATGTCTAGACCACTCTTGTCAGACCCTCACACTTAGAAAAGAGGTGGAGGCTGTGAGAGGCAGCTGATAAGCATTGATACACCAAACTCTGGTGCTTGGGATTAAATGTGGTGGTGAATCCACTGTGTATTGTAATATAATTAATTTTTTTCTCTTTAAAAATCATACCCTAGTTCATAGACTGATTGTAATTGTATTTTTATTTTATTCTTGACTCATTTTCTCTTTTGTAGTTAACTACCCTTATAAATTTTGTTTTCCTAAGTTTTAGGAAGAATCCTTATTAATACAGATTACTAAAGAGAATACATGAGTCTCTTTTTTCCCCCCTCTTTCCTATATCCAGGCCATTGGCTTGTGCTGTTGTTCCTCCTTAATGGATAAACATCAAAAGTCAGCAGTCAGCAAACGGATGTGGCTCAAGCGATTGGGCTCCCGTCTACCATATGGGAGGTCCAGGGTTCAATTCCCAGGGCCTCCTGGTGAAAGGCAAGCTGGCCCACACGGTGAGCTGGCCCACGCAGGAGTCCTGGCCCACGTAGAGAGCTGACGCGGCTAGATGACTCAACAAAATGAGACACAGGAGAGACAATAAGAGATTCAGCAGACCAGGGAGCTGAGGTGGCGCAAGAGATTGAGCCCCTCTCTCCCACTCCAGAAGGTCCCGGGATCAGTTCCCTGTGCTGCCTAAAGAGAAGACAAACAGACACAGAAGAACACACAGAGAGCAGACAGCAAGTGCAAAACAACGAGGGGGAGGGGGTGGTTAGAAATAAATTAATTAAATAAATCTTAAAAAAAAAAAAAAGTCAGCAGTCACTGGTTCTGTAAATGCAACATGTGCATGTATGGAAAGCTCTAGGCAAAATTACCCATTAAGTGTAATGACTTGAAATGAGGTCATCCACTTTTTTCCTGAGTCCCACATCTTTGCTCCACTCCACACATGGTGACAAATGTAATCTATGTAAACATCTTGGAGGACCGAAGAAATGTGATTTCACAGAGGGTTCTTTGTCTGAAAAATTTTATTCTCTAGGTTCTCAGGTTGAAGTACCCTCAGAAAATCCACTCTACACAGAAGAGGACAAGGCCTTCTGAAAACTTTGGGGTATTGAAGTAAAACTCTGTTTGAAAAACAGAACCTGAGTTTAAATCTCAGCCCTGCTACTTAAGTGACCTTGTGCAAAATAATTCAATTTCTAAAAGACTCAGCAGGCTCATAAATAATATGGAGGTTAAAATATGTACTTTGCAAATTGGCTATTGGAATTGAAGAGCATGATGGATAAGAAAGTATGTGTCCACTCTGGTGGTGACAGAGGCAGTCATTGAGTGGTAAGAGAAGCAATAAGGTGTCAGAAGACCAGACACTGGGATGAGAATGCCTGAGTTCAAGTCTACAATTTACTAGTCGTGTGATATAAGGCAAATACTCAATTTCTCTAAATTTATTTTCCACATTTGCAATATGAAGATAATGAGTACCTATTTCATAGGGTTGTTGTATGCATTAAATCAGATGTGTGCAAACTGCTTAAAATGGTACCAGGCCTTTCTTCTGTGTTCAGAGGAAATGGTACCATTAGTAGTATTTGCAGCAAATGTAAAATATGTAAAATATAAGACTGCCAGTTTTGCTTGGAGTCAACTTTTCAGTTTCCCTTACAGAGCTTGGCCCCTTCCCCTGTTTCCTGGAGGTTCTGCCTCAAGTAACTAAGCCTTAAACCTTGTGCTCTTTGGCTTCATGCTAGATGGTATCCATCCATCACACTAGAATTGTTACCTCCGACTAGGACAGCCGTGGGAAACGGCTTCAAGGGAGCATTCCATGGTAAACCAGTCCTCCTCCCCACCCTCTAATCCTCCAATCTTCCTGTCATTCTTACATTTCTTTCCTCCCAGAGAAGCAGGTTTCTAGATCTCATTGGTGCAGGATTCAGTTTTCTTCTCTACTTCCTAGATGTAACTATGAAATCTATTAAAATACCATGGAATGATGGGAAATAACAAAGGCATTAATATGCAAGTCAGGAGATGTGCCCAGCAGCTAACTGGCCATGCGATGTTTGGCAAGACACTTGACCTCCTGAGGGTCAGTTTTCTTTCTGTAAGTAGAAGAATTTCAACTAGGAGAATTCTAATGTCTCTCCCAGTTTTACATCCTTTATGACTGTGACTATGAGTCTTAATGGAGAGATAGCCCATGGCTCCATTCTGGGTGTACATGTATATTTTAACTGTATAAAATCTTAGAATGCCCTGACTTTTTCTTTCTAAGCCCTGAGAGTGACCATTATTAGGAATTTCAGGCCAAGTGGTTTGGGAGGCCAGTGCCATGAAAGGCTAATTAGGGATGTGTTTAAATAGAGAATGTCCTGAAAGCTCATTCTGCTTGTGGGCCACTGCCAAAGAAACCCATTCATAGCCTATTCAGTGCTTCAAAGGGGAGAAGGAGAGTTCTAGAGCAGAAGTTCTCAAAATATGCTCCAGTGATTCCTGGAGGTCCACAAGACCCTTACAGAGATTTCTGAGGTCAAAACTACTTTGGTAACAAATCTAAGATATTTGCCAGTTTTTAGGTTTCATTCTCTCATAAGTGTACAGTGGAGTTTTCCAGGTTTTCCAGAGGCTACAGGGCATGTGATGACATCATCACTCTGAAGGTTAATGTGCTTGTGTATTCTTGTGTTTTAAAAATGCCTCAGTTTTAATTTTGAATATAGCAAATATCTGTAGACATATCCCACATATAAAGAAAGCTCTTTGAGGTCCTCAATAAATTTTAAGAGTGTAAAGAGTCCAAATTTTGAGATCCCCTTGTACAGAACATAGAGAACTGAAGTTGAGGAGTAGTCCCAGATGGCTTGTCCTCACTGGGTTCCTAAAATGGAGAGGGAGTACAATGTCCATGAGCTTTGCAGTTCTACATCATCTGTGTCTTAGTATGCCAGGGCTGCTATGACAAATAGCACAGATTAGGTTGGCTTAAACAACAGGAATTTATTGTCTCACAATTTTAGGGACTAAAAGTTCAAAATCAAGGTTTTAGTAGATCATGCTTTCTCTGATGTCTGTAGTGAGCTGGTGGTGGCTTGCTGGCAATCTCTGCCTCCATCATATGGCAATCCGTCTCCTTCCATCTCCTCCTGTGGCTTCTACTCCTCCTACTCAATAGCCTGTGTTTCTGTCTAGATTTTTTCTCCTTATGAGGACTCCAGTTATATTGGTTAAGGTCAACCGATTCAATTTGGCCTCATCTAAATAGGATCTTTGAAGATCCTGTTTACAAATGAGTCTACACTCATAGGACTGGGGGTTAGGACTTGAACGTGTCTTTGTGGGGGACATGATTCACACTTCCCCAATCTGTAAATTGAGGAGGATATGAGGACCTAAATCAGAAATATTCCATATTGTATCAATTCTAAGTACTATTGAATGCATGATGCACAATTATTTTATGTACTGTTAGGAAAGAAAAAAAAACTACCAACTAAAATTATAAGACACAATTGGTTGTAGGATGCATGATGATTTCAGAAACATTAAAACATGAAAAAAAATGAGTTTTAGAATAAGGAAATACAGTATATAAAAATCTATAGGCATGGTATTTGGCATATAATAAGGATTTTATAAACAGTAGTTCCTTTCTCTTTCTTATATCAACAGGATAGGGGAGGAGGCCCTGAAGATAAACTTAATGTAATTAATTTACTTAAACATAGACAATGTTATTTTTCCCGACTCACTGCCTTCAACCATACTCTGGTTTTCCTTTCCTGTCTCTCCATGACTTCTCAGGCAGGTCCCATAGCTTCCCAGGCATTTATTATAAGTCTAGTGCTATCTAGTTTAAAGCTCCAATATTCACCTTCAGACTTGACCTGCTGTTCAAAGAACCCACAGTTGTTCCAGCTCTCCCAGTTTTGGGGCAGGGTGGAAGGAACAGAGTAAATGACCAAAGTGATTTTCACCTACCCATGTCTACAATTATGATCCTATTTTTTGTTGCTGTTTCTCTGATTGAGTCCCTACTTGACTGAAGTTCTGTTCTCTTCCCTCTCACTTTTACCCCACCTCAGCTCCTGCCACCAGAGGTACCCCCAATATCTGTTGGAATCTCTTGGCCAGTGGGGCTGCCTTATTGGGTTGGCCCTGTCAATAGAGCTGAAGCCCTGCTGTCTGATATTTGCCTGACCCTCAAGAAACTCATGTGTTTTTGCTATCCAAACAGTAGGCATCCAGGCTGCTCCTCCACTGTCCCTTTCTCTTCCCTCTCACTTTGTTCGAATTCTAACCTCTCCTTCTACAAATGGACAGAGGACAGAAGTACAAGGCTATGTCTATGCTGTGTCCATCCAGGCAATGTGATCCCAGTCTTCCCTTCTTGTAGGTGCCTCCAATCTCTCTTTAAGTTAAAGGGAGAAGTACTTACACACCTTCCATCAGATCCCTACTCACATATACCTGGTCTCCCATCTTATACGGCCTGAGGGCAGGAGAGGGGGAAAGTGGTTTTAGCTGGTTCTTAAGGCCTGAGGGACATGTGTGGTGGCCTCTGCTTCTATGGCTCCTTCTTAGCTCTCTCCTTGTAATGCTGGGTTCTCTATGCCTCTTCATCATAAGTTCAGGTCCTATTATCATTCAGAAAAAAGAGGCAAAGTACCAATTAACATCTATTTCCTTAAGGTGACTTAATATTTTAGAAGTACTAGTCCTGCCTTTCTTGGTGACGGGTTAAAGAATATAAGCCTCATTTTGACCCAAGAATAACTCAGCTCCAATCTTGACCCAATGGAGTTGCTAAATAAGTAAATGTTCTGAAGACAAAAAAAGCAGCCTTTCAGATGAACCGACTCTAGTTCCAAACCCAGCAAGCATCTGCTCCTGACACACTTTCTCAAAAATCACAATAATTCATGTGTGAAGGAAAATGAGGGAGGATTTGACAGGTCTGTATTTCTTTTGGTTGAATAATCACTGTTGTCTTGACTTTTTAATTAGAGAAGAAAGGGAAAGGATCACTTTCAGGAGATAAGGATGAAGAAAAGTTACCTAGCCTGAAAAATATGCTTTTTTATCCCAGAGCTTTTGGGTTGTCATCACAATCACCAACCATACTTCTTACATTTTGATAAACAGGAAATTGAGGATTGAGGACAATTTATTTTTTCAGCAAAATATTTCTAAAGGAGTTCTGATGAGGGGCTAGTTCTGATTTGGGCTGAGGACAGGAATAGTTGCATTGCAAATAAAGGAGAGACAGACTTGGTGAACGTTACTTTAGTTCTGGAATATGAGTTGTCAAATGGGAAGAGGGTAGTTTACTTATCTTAGAGGTAACACAAATATATTAAACCAACCTTCAAAGACAAATTACAACATTGTATTTATACGCTTGAGCTCTCCTCCAGAGCTTAAAAAACTTTAAGATGAGTCCAATTTTTATTTTTCAATTTCTTGTCCTACATATCTTTGTACATGCCTTGAGAAAATAGGCCTCAAGGAAAGAACATGTGGCAGGTCATAAAACAGAAGAAAGTTCTACACTTCAGAAATTCTAATATTCTTTCTTTTTGCTCAGACTGTGGATAAGTGATAAAATCAACAATATTTAAATCCCTATATTAAAGCTCCTAATAACATCTAGCATTTCTATAACTCTTCATAGTTTACAAAGTGCTTTCCCTCTCATGACTCATTTAGACCTTAGAACAATCATGTGAAATTACTATTAGCTATCTCCAATTTTATAGAAGAGGAAACAAACTCAAAAAATGTAAGGAAACTGCTGAATGTCACATAGCCAGTAAATGGCAATGTTGGTTCTTGAAACGAGGTGTCATGAATCTATTTCCCCACACCACATTTTTCTCCTATACTAGCTTATTGAATTGTCCAACACCCTTCCCAACTATTCAACTAAATGTAATTTATGGGGAGAATGTCTCACTAGGCGTCTTTATATACACAATTTTGTGTGATCATTAAAGCATCTCTATATGTTATCATCCCCATTTTACAGGTGAGGAAACTAAGGCTCAGAAAACCGAGAGAACATTCCCCAGGTCATCCATCTAGGCTATGTAAGTTAATTTGCATACTGTGTTAATTTCCACGCCTCTCCTCATGCCACACGCCTTGGCCTTCTACTTACCCACTATCTAAATCTACATTATACAATATAAAATCACTACCCATGGTGACTATTGAGCATTTGAACTATGTCTAGCCCAAACTGAGATGTGCTGTTAAGTATAAAATACACTTATGATTTCAAGAACTTAGTATGAAAACATAAGAATTTAAAACATCATTAACAATTTTTCATGTTGCTCACATGTTGAAATAATATTTTGGATAGATTGAGTTAAATAAAATATGTCATGAAAATTTATTTCCCCTGTTTTCTTTTTTACTTTTTTCCATGTGGCTACCAAGAAATTTTAAATTACATATATGACTCTTATTTGTGGCTCATGTTATATTTCAATAAGACAGCACTGGTCTAAATATTCTCTATGGCTTTTCAAGTTTTACCTTCTCAAGTATTCAAGCAGAGAGTCCTTCTTTAAATTTCTAAATCACTTAAAATATATATACCATTGCATTTGCTTCTGATTCTTCTTATGGAGAAGGAGTTAAGAGACAAAAATCTTTCTCTAATCTCCCTTTATTTTTTATTCAGTTCTGGTTTGAATTCAAGTTCTCAATTCCTTCCACTGCTTGGAATTACCTCCTTTTTCACTCTTCTCCCTTCACAAGGGCCTAATAAAAATAAGTACATTTAAAAAAATAATATATGAGTGGTGGCCTCCGCTTGTATTATTGTATTATTTGGAATAGGCTAGAGTATGCTTCCATAATCAACAATACCCAAATCTTAGCAATAAAAGTTCATTTTCCGCTGGCACAAAATCTGCAGGTATGGGTTTCTCACTAAATATTGGCTTAGAACTCCAGGTTACTTTGATGTAATGGTACTTCCATATCAACACAGACTTTCATCATCACCACAGAAGGGGAAGAGCACAGAAAATTAAATACTTCCACCCAGAATTGATATGTGCCACTCCCACAAGATTTCACTAGCTACAGCAAGCCACATGGCCAGGCTTAACTTCAAAGAGTTGTGCTGAGCAAGTTCATTGAGCTAAAGTTGCAATGGGGTGAGCTGGGGGAGAAGCTTTTATGGCTGCTTGAAATGAAGGGAAGGGTGTGGGGGGAATGGGGAGGGATAAAGGGGACATGATTTATGGTTACTACAGAGGCTGTAGAGGCGGTTTAGAAGCAAGATGTTGATGTAAGATTGTGGCCATTTGGTGAAGATCAGCAGACCTTGCTGGTGTCAGCTTGAGCTCTTTGTTACAGTTCTTCCTCCCAAGTTGGGGAAGGGTTTTGTTTTTTGTTTTTTTTTATCAGCACCACAAAGGATTATTGGTATGTCAGCCTGCTTCAATTAACCTCTGTTTCTTCTTTATAATTCCCTGGATAAAATGGCAGCTCAAACAAATCAAGATGGTTAGTAAAATTATTGATCATTCCAATTTCACGAAAGGAATGGAGAATAATTCTTTGTATCTAAAGTAGAAGATAACTGAGTATTGGTGGAGAGCAGTAATGCCTTCTGAGTCTTGCAGAGTACTCCAGAAGGTGACCTGATGTTAACATGCCTAATTCTCAAAATGATCCTCTAAAATAGGTATTAGCAACATTAAATAAGGGAAGAAAAGAGAGATTAAATAGCTCGCCCAAACTGACACCAAATCAGTAGCTGAGTCAGTGTTTGGCTCGAACTCTGGTTCAAAACTGGCAAATTCCTAAACTCCTCCCTCACACTTAGTCTAAAGCAGGGATTCTTATTCAGGGGGTCTGTGAGCTTGAATTGAAAAAAAGCAACTTATCTTTATTTTCTCTGACCTCTAACTGAAATCTAGCATTTCCTTCACTTATGAAATGTATGCAATAAATAAATTACAGTAGTAGTCATTTCACCCGACTGGCAAAGGGGTCCGTGGAACTAAAAAGGTTAAGAACCTCTGGTCTAAAGGAATCATTTACTCCCTCTGTTTGCCTCTATCGTTTACTCCTAGCACCTGGTTCAAACTGAACCTTTTATACCTTATTCTTCATAATTAACTGTTGGTCTGGTGGACTCTCCAGCTATACTGAGTGAATTCAGAGCAGTATCCCAATATAGGCACAACATATTGACTCAACAAAAAGCAAAACCAAACTCTTAAATAAGGGAGGGTGCTTAGTGTCCTATAAAGAGTAAGAGTTTTTAAGGCAGGAAGATCTGAGTTTAAATCTCAACTCCACCACTCTCAGGTAGGTGATTTATGAAAAAATTACAGAATCACTGAGCCTTACTTTTCTTATATGTAAAACAATAAAGTAATTATAAAGATTTTATAAAATAATGTTTATGTAAGCAATAAATATAGTGGCTGTCACATAATGAGGGTTCAATAAAAGTTATTATTAACAAATAATCATGGACATTACTTTCAGGAAATATTTCATTTTAATGAACTTGAACAACCATGTACCAACAAATATGATATCTTTAATTGGTAGAGAAGAACTTTTTTAATATGATAGATTGTTCAAAGATCTGGAAAATTTTTCAGAATAACATATAGAGCATTGTCTTTGTTTCTATTTCTCATTCTGTGCATTGAATATTCATATTCCTTGGCCATTTTTATCAAGTTGTTGAATTTTTTCTCTACATTACCAATTCCAAAATAAATAATTGAGAAGGAGTCCACGGTCACTACTTTGCTTTAAATAAATCTCTGTGGTGGCATATCAACCAGGAGGAGAATTACATTATCTGACTATTTGGCTCTACTTGATACTTTATTAGGTGTCATATTGAAACATGTTAGAAAACAAAATAAAATTACAATCTTAAAAAAATAATATCTAGGAACAAGAAGAGCTAAACTTGACTTGAGTTATAGAAATATAGGTTAAGCCAATACAAGGCCATTTGGTTTTTTTCACTCAATTGTTCTTAGAGCTGACAAATATGTTATGAGTCATTAAGAACTCTTTATTAACCATACATAAATTATAGCCCTAATTAGTTGATTCAGTTTTGATATGTGTGGTTTATGAGGCACCAGCAGGAAAGAAAAGACCAGCTCCTGACTTCAGAATGAGTTCACATTAGAATATTGGCAGCAGGGCAAATATATCTCAATTGCACATTCTAGTAATATCAGAAGAATGTGGCATGAATACCATATGGTGAACAAGTAAGCCAAGGAGTTTGGGGTGTCATCAGAACATATGGAAACCTAGAGGACCGAGTCAGTTCTGCTGGAGTCCTACTACTTTACCAAGTGCTCAGTAACAGATGGAATTGGAAAAAAAAGTTGCATGCATATTTTTCTTAATGATTGCCATAGAATACAGTTAATATATTTTTAACGCAATGAACAATGGCCAACAGTGGAATAAATAAAATGTAAAACATAATTATATGAATTTGTCAAGCAAATTCATAGAGTTTAGGAATATATTGATTAACATTTTTTTAGAGACCTAAAATTTTGGGTGAAAAGTAACATAATTTTAGGAATTTGGAATACCTGCTATACTAAATTAGAAAGAAAATAATTTTATTTCCAAAAAATATATAATACCTACTATGTGTTGAATTCTGGGTTACAAGATTTTAAAAGTAAATTTCCTCAGTTAGGTCTCTCACAGTTGATGGCAGAGGTAAAACTAATCAGATACTAAAGTTTGTGACAAGAACTAGACTAGATTGTGTATAGGGTAGGACTGAAGCACAGAAAAGGTAGTGATGACCTGGGGAAGGTTTGTCAGAGAAGGATGCTTTTGGGACCCCAACAAGATCTCCTTTACCAGCTGCTGCACCTAAGCCCTGGCTGCCAAAAGTGTTGCTGATGACAATTTATAGCTGGAGAATGACCTTTGTCCAAAGAGGAGATGCTATTCTGGGACATTCGGCATATCCTCCCAGATCTTGAGCAATAGGGTGCGAAATCTGTCCCCGTTGTCTCAAGGTGGACTAAATTTAGGGTTCAGTTTGTGCTCTTGAGTTTCCTGGAGACTGGAATCCAGCTGATTCCACATTCTTGCTTTTTTTTTTGGGGGGGGGGGGGCTGGTTTTTCCTCCTTCCCTTACTTCCCTCCTCCTGTGAACATTCCCTCAATAATTCCCTTGAACAAGAATTCTCATTGTTGTTCAGGCATTGTTTCTAGGGGATCCCACCTAAGACAGTAGCATTTTTGTAGTCCAACAGACCAAGCTAAATATTAAGGAACATGCATCTTTACAATCTGATGATAAATTTAGTTACAATGATGACAATATTTTTTCCTGCAACATTTTCCCCTTCATCCCTTTAGAAGGTAAATAATGCCTAGACTACAGTGAATTAAAAGTCATTCATTTCTTTGATATTCACTTGGTCTTTTTCCCACAGTGTCTCACTATAGAAAATCTACTTAGTTCTTTGTACTTAATTAGCCCTTTTTGGCCCAGGCTTCCGAATTGAATCTCAAGTAGATGATGTCTCTTTTATGTTTGGAAGATCAAGCCTACTCTTATTTAAAAGGTTTCCTTCTAATCCAGGAGCTCTTGATTTCTATGACACTAAGTAATTGAATAATATCACCAAATTATACTTTTGGTATAGGCTAAAGCCCTACATAATTGGCTGGAGTTCTGTTGACACTCTCAGGGGCTACTCCGAGTTGCTGTTTGTCTTTTTGTTCTGACTACTACAGCTCTCCGTTCCCCTTTCAAAGGAGAAAATGGAATTTTAACAATCCTTCAATCTAACCTGCCATCACATGCTTTAATCATCAGTTAAACATCTTTACCTCATCATTTAAAACCATGTAAAAACATTCCAGGGGCAGGAAGCTCACCCAAAGCTTCATCATCCTTTTCAACATAAAATTATGAAGTATTTAAAAATAGAGAATGCTAGAGACTAACAAATCCTTTGTTTCATTTGATGAGAAAAAGGTCAGAGATAGGAAATTACTTCAGTGCTGTAACAGACGTTACCTATGCTTTTTCCCTATGGTGCCTCCAGATTATCTTTCCTACCATTTCAAACTTTCTGTCATTGCTCTGTCATCCTGAAAAATGACAAACTCACTGCATTTATTCATTCATTTAGTTTGCTTGCCTGCTCAAGCAAATACCATGCAATGGGTTGGCTCAGACAATGGGAGTTTATTAGCTCATGGTTTTGAGGCTAGGAAAAAAGTCCAAATCAAGGCATCATCAAGGTGATGATTCCTTTCTGAACACTGGCATCTGGGGCTGGCTGCCAGTTATCCTTGGTTCTTACCTTCTCTGTCACATGGCAATGCACGTGGCAGCCTCACCTGGACTCTCCCTTCTCTTCCAAGTTCCACTGACCTTCAATTCTTGCTTCCCAAATTCATTCCACTTAAGAGGATTCCAGTAATAAGATTTAAGACTCATCCTGACTGAGTTGGGCTAAACCTTAACTGAAGTAACCTCATCAAAAGATCCTACTACATTAGGTTCACACACAGGAATAAATTAAGTTTAAGAACATGTTTTTCTGGGTGACATACAGTTCTAAACCACCACACTCACTGTAGCGGATTACAAGCTAGAAACTTCATAGCAAAGCTCATGATGCTGGGAAATCCTTTGACTCTACATATAAACTACAGTTGCAAAGACTAAGAATATACACCATGTTGGCAAGTTTTGCTTCTGTTTGTGAAACAATCATTATCTTGCCTAACCTAATACTTCACAAGTTGAGAAAAAAAAATTCTCTCAGAGCTTAAATTCCAATTTGTTTCTGATGTTACTTCTCAAGAAAATCAATCCAACTTGTAAATCTTACAAAGTTTTATGATCAAATATGGCCTTTTTTTTTCAAACATTTCTCCTGCCGTACAGCTGACGTTACTAAGAAAGTAGCATCCCAAGAATATTTAGTATTGTTCAATGCACAGCCCTTACTATGCATTCATTCATTTGTTCAACAAATATCAGTGAGCATGGTGCCAAGTCTGGGGGTTCAGAAATAAAAGTGCCCCCAATTTAGTGGGAGATTAAACAAATAGTTATAATACACAGAGTGTATGTAGGCAGGCTTTTATGGAGGCATGAAGAGTTTCAGATACTCCTGCTTCAAGAAGATCCCTGACACTGAATGGGGTATGTGCCTATGTGAGTAACAGGGTCAAAAATAATAATTGCAATGGTGTTGTGCTAAGAGCAAAGGAGGAAATAATTAAGATTGTCTAAGTGGGTAAGGGACAGTTTCACAGAGGAGAGGAACACTTGGACCATGTCTTAAAGAATGGCTAGCAATCTGCCAAGTGCATCTTGATCAGGATCAGGCACTTCATGTATGGGAATGATATGCAGAAAAGTTGGGAGTTGCAAAACAGCAAGACAAATTCAAGACCTAGAGATTGTTCTGTTTGCCTCCAGTATAAGATAGGTATCAATGACAAGAGATTGCGAAGTGTAGGCTAGAAGGAAAAAAGTCATGGAGGAACTCATTTCCCATGTTGAGAAATTCTAATTTAGTTTTTTAAACAAGGGAGATAATGACAGGTTTTAAGCAGAGAGGTGATATGCACACATGTATAAATAAAAATAAGGATACACATACATGCACACACACATATAGGCACACATGCATATGTATGTTCAGTGTAAATGTATGTTATATATGTGTGTATAGATAGATAAGTAGATAGGGATAGATCATAGCATCATCATTGTCATTATGCCTTGGAATGTTCTGGGGAAAGTGTGAATTTTTCAGTAGATGGTGTTCTAACCACTGGTCAATCAAGTAGGAAAAAGAAGGAAATTGGATTCCCATTAATATCAAACAAAAATGAATTTCAAGTAGATTAAAGACCTAAGCATGAAAAGCAAAACGTTTAAATGTCCAAGGAAAATATAGGAGAACCCACTTAAGACCTTAGTGAAGGGTATAATTTTTTAAGTAAGATATGAAAAGGGAAAAGACTGATACATTTGACTATATTAAAATGTCAAACAAAAAGTTAAAAGACAAGGCAGAGTCTGTGAGAGAATATTTGCCATACATAAAGAACTCCTATGAATCAGTAAGGAGACAACCCAAGATACAGATGGATAAAGGGTTTTAACAGGCTAATTCACAGAAAAGGGAACAGAAATGGCCAATAAATACATGAAAAGAATTTCAGAGTCACTAGTAATCTGGCAAATGCAAATTGAAACTACAGTGAAATACCCCTTCATGCCCATTTGAATGGATAAAATGTTAAAAGTCTAATAATTTCAAGTGTTTGTGGAACTGTGGAGAAACAGGAGTTCTCATTACTGGAGGGAATGAA
The DNA here is from genome assembly GCA_029593785.1 of Cabassous unicinctus. Lineage (NCBI taxonomy): Eukaryota > Metazoa > Chordata > Mammalia > Cingulata > Chlamyphoridae > Cabassous > Cabassous unicinctus. The sequence continues at coordinate 45,772 of JAQZBX010005432.1, forward strand.
TGTTCATGCAACACACCACAGGAGAAGCTGAAGGTGTGCATGCCCTCTCACAGAATTTCCGCTTGTGGGGATTGTCCCCAGGAAAACTTTCATGCATATAATAAATGCTACGTAACTAATGCTATTCATTGTAGCCTTATTTGCCTTAGCAAAAAAAAAATTAGGAACACCTTAAATATCCATTTATAGGAAAACTGATAGATTGTGGTATACTTTTAGAATGACTTAAGCAATATTAAACAGCTAAAATAAATGAACTAGAAATGTATGTAGCAGCATGGATAAATGCCAAAAATCCCATGTTGAAGAAAATAAGTGCATTGTAAAATGATACATTTGTGTGCTACTAATTATATAAAAATTTAAAACATGCATATTACTACTATGTAGGATACATACCTACGTAATGATTTACAAAAGCATACAGAGGATAATAAATACCAAAATCCATGATACTTCTATTACATCAGCTATCAATAACATTTTTGAGAGGCTAATAAGTGCCATGTACTGCTGCAAATGATTTGTGGATATTTAATTCTCTCATTTAATCATTACAAGAACCCTAGGAGATGTGTACCATTATTTCCGCAAATTTGTAGATAAGCAAATGGAGGCAGAGAGAGACTAAGTAATTTGTACTTGGTCATGCAGCTGTTAAAGGGCACTGCTGGAATTTCAACCCTGCCCTTAACTGGGCCATGGTAACGGTTACCCCTGAGGAGAGAGGGAGGGAAATGGGATCCAGGGAAGGTATACAGGAGCCTTCAACTGACATGGTTAAATTCATTTCTTTAAAATCTGAAGAAAATGAAGTAAAACATTAAGACTTGAAGCTAAGTGGGGGAACACAGGTGTTCATTATATTATTCTTTAACTGTCTATATATTTATAACACAAGGAGGAGAAGGATAGGGAGGAAGAGGTGAGAGGGAGAAGGAGGAGATGATGGAGAGGAGAGAGCACCCTGGCAGCAGGGTGAGAGGCGAAAGCTGGGCAAGCTGGAAGGGGAGCAGCTAAGAGATTATTTTTTAGGTGAAGGACTGTAAATGTAACCAAGACATTTATTGCCATTATTGACATACCCAAAAGGATCCTTGAAATATTTTACTAATTAAAAATCTAAATAATGTGCTTTACAGTTTACAAAAAAACTTCCTACATTACTATCATTTAAACTTCCCCCCAATAACCCTGTAAGGTGGGTGTTATTATTATCTCCATGATACAACCAAGGAATTTGAGGCTTAAAGAAGTAAGGAACTTGACCTCAACCCGTGCAGCTAAGAGGCATTGGAATTAGGCCTGGACTCAGGTCCACTGACTTGGAGCCTCTTCTGCCTCTCAAACATGAAAAGTTCAAAGAGCCTCACTGTAGCCTTGTCTACACTAAATTGACTCATTGACTTTAAAAATGTATTTACATGGTCCTTAGTAGCAGTCATAGTCTTTAAACATAAGACTTTCATCTGACATCATTTTCTGTAATCCATATTCTTAGTACTCGTGCACTCAGAAACATCAATATTAATTCCAGCGTGAAAGTGGGTGCTGGATAGGAGCCCTTCATTTCATACTCATTTGTTAGAACTTTTTGACTTTGAAGTTGACAGAATTACCAAATGCTCAGTTCCTCTTTTGCTAGATTCTGTCATTCCTGGGAATCTGAAGTGAGAGGTAACATTCCCCTGCCTCAGAAGGCAGTAAAGAAAGAACTGGGAGGAAAACGCCCAAGCAATGATGTTTGCCTCCCGCTGGGTCACTAAAATGTGATGTTCTCACTCTGAATATACCAATGTTTTGTATCCTCTTCCTAGTTTTCTTTCCTGAGGAGATGTTCAGGTACAAGCACATTTCTTTTTGTAAGTTGTCAAGGTTTCAATTTGACATAACTCTGAGAAAGGTGACCAATCTTTGAACTTAAATAACTTTCTTGGAAGAAAGCCAAGAGAGGGAAGCCTACATTTGCACATAGAAAACTGCAGGATGACTCGACTTTATGAAAAGACTGCCCTTTGCAAAAAGTTACATTAGAATGTCTTGATATCTCAAGTATTGCAAGAAAAGTCAACATGTGATTAGACTGATCAAAGTTTAGTTTATTCCCAAATTTTCAACAACTTGTTAATATTACTAAAACAAGTCAAACCTCACACCTATGCAGACCTAACATTTTGCTTCTGAGTACCTCCATTTGTCCTAACATTTTGAGCAGATGTACTATTTCTAGGTACCTCTGTGTTATGTGCCCTTTGTCCAGCCATGGCCATCAGCTCCCTTATCGTCACATCCTTTTTTCCACATAAGCACAGCAAACTGGAAGTCACGTTCGTTCATTTTGTTGGGAGGAAGGTTAATCTTGATTTGTGAAAAATTTGAATTGTGGAACATATTTTTAAATATAGTTGTATTACTTCCTGCATAATCCAGGAATTCCATTTTGGGATTCTACTCAGCCATTCTCTTCTCATCTATGACAGCTCTAGGTAAATACCTTCAAGCTGAAGAAAATCTGCAGATTCTGACATGAAAATAGAGCCAGCTTGTCAAATAGATAGTAAAAGCTAATTCAAATCATGATTGATTTTGCATTCTCAGTGGCTTTTCCTCTAAAATCTGAGACCTAGAAGGAACTTCCGAACTCCCCTGTAAGGGCATTTATAACCAGAAAGTAGCAGGGAAATGCTCTTCTTTCTCCCTCATATGCTCTACAGACCACTGTTTCTGGGTGCATCAACCAGGATCCACATCCGGAACAAGGCATTGATGTGGAATTAATCAAAGCACATTTAGATGGTGGTGAAAAGACCTGGTCCAAATGGAACAAAGTGTTCATTGGGGAAGCCATAGGGAATAATTAGGGACCAGATGGTGAAGAAAATTGAAAACTCCAATACTGTATTGTACAGAATGGAGAGCATTGAAAGTAGTTTTTATTTTAGTTATCATGAGGATAAGGATTGAAAGGAAGAAATGAATGTGAAAGAAATTTTAGAGGCTTTTATTCAACAGGTCTTGGCAACTAATTAGATACATGGATTGTAGGGTAGGACGGAAACTAGTATTGACTGAATGCCTGCTATGTTCCAAATACTTTTTAAAATATCGGCTGATTTAATTCTAATTTTAAACTCACAGGCCTGTGAGTTTTAAACTCCAGTTAATAGGCAATGAACTTGAAATTTAGGGAGGTTAACTAGCTTGCCTGAGGTCACATAGCATGTAAATGATAGAAGCAGATTTTAACTCACGTCCACTTGGACATTACCCACATGATCTCTCCCATACATTAAGTGGTCTTCCAAGGATGATGTTCCGTTTTGAGTAGCTGTATAATAGAATGTTTAAGAGCATGTGACTGGTCTAAGATTAGCTGTGTTCATATCTAAGCTCTATTATTTAATATCCATGGTATTTTGGTCATATCACTTCTCCATAAATGTCTTCTGTAAAGTGGAGGTAATAATAGCCACTACTTCAAATGGTTATGGCGAGAATTAAATACTTAGAGCAGCACAGGACAAATAGCAAGCATTTATTAACTTGCTGCTGTTGTTATGATTCACTGCTTTGGTTTAGAGTATAATTGTGTTGGGGTAGTCAGGAAAAAGAAAGTAATGCAGAGATATGATTTTGGAAAATTTGATTAATTTGATTTTAGTTATGGCAAGACTGTGATATTGGCAATGCAACTATTTTAGATTCTCCACCAAACTAGGAGGAGTCCCTTTTCTACTGTGCTAGACAAAATTCACACCTTTTTACTTGCATTGAGAAAAAGTTTTAGATAAACCCTTCTAAGTTGATATGCCTTTTTTTCCCCCATTAAATGCAATGCAAACACTCTCATTTCCTATTAAACTGTAAAAATTATACTTGGCATTTTTAAACTCCATGGCCTACCATAGTCCAAATTGGCACATTAACAAAGAGGTGTCCCTGCAGACTACATCTGTGACCATAGGAATTTCCAGACCATAGATCCAAATGTTGTCATAGCCTTGTTTATAATTCTTCCAGGTGAAAAAAAAAAAAAACACTACATTTGCATAAAACTTAATCACATTAGACCCTAGATAAATCAATATATGAACACCAGTAGTCTTTAAACAAAATAATTTCAAGGAGGTAATTTGTAAGTTGTTTTTACCTGTTGCAGTGCAAATATGCAACAATCATTCAGTAATAGAACATACTAACCTTTCAAATATCTTGTTTAGGATGATGGACATAATTTCAGTATCTACCACTCTTATAAAGGAAAAAGGAAAAAGGAAAACAATGCCATATGACTGGTATTAGTCATCAACGGAGGGACTTGAACAAAAAATGTCCTTCATAACAACAGTAACGTAAATTCCCAAGAAGCAGAAATATAGGAATGTATTTTACTCAATCGGTTAGGACTATAAGTCAGCCTGTAAGGTTTCAAGTCTTTGAGATTTCCAAGGACAGGCATCAGAGACAATTAAGAACAGCAGGCAAAGATAGATACTTGAAGAATGCCTAACCAGGCTGTAGGAGGAAGAATAGAGTCAACAAAAGGAAACACCGTAATGATAAAAAAAAAAAAAAAAAAAAAAAAATAACAGCACCATATTGTGTCATAGAAGGTAAGAAGGCAAAAATTTCAAGGACCCGGTAGAGAGATGTAGGAAAATGAGAATTGACAAAAGGTTAATGAATGTATAAATTTTCTGTAAATCCAATGTCAGTCATTAAGGGCTAACTAATCTATTTCTCACCAAAATACATATATCCATTCGTCAAATAGTTTTGTACGAAACTCATAGTAAAGAGATTAGGCAAACTGAAATCAAAAGAGCATGGAGCTGTATTTAGCCAGCATGTCTTACTAGTGAACTCTGTAGAAGTTAGCAGCCCCAAAATATGTACCCTCTGTTCTCTAGTCTGTTCCTAAGTTCTCTATCTGTGAAAGTTCAATTGCAAAAGCTAGCTCCCATGAAAGGTCCCTACCGTCTCAGTGGAGATAGAAGCCTACTTTTCTATGTATGAAGTTATAAAGCCTTTTAGATTTCTGAATGTGGTCTTTGCCAGTGAAAAAAAAAGTTACTTAGTGGCCAAGTCCAGTTATTTAGAAAACCAACAGATTCATTATAAGTGGTACTAAAGGAAGAAAGCTCCCAAAAGGAAGAGGTATAAAAACCCAAATATTGGGTTTCATTATATTCTTTGACTAAGTAAAAAATTAAATTATAGCCAAGTATTGGGCTGATACCAGCGCATGAATAAGGATTCCAAAAGAAATATTAAAAATAGGGGCCATATATAATGGAATATTATTCATCCATAAGAAAGAATGAAATTATGTGACATGCTGCAATATGGAAGAACCTTGAAAACATTATGCTTGTCCACTGCATCCCATTTGTGCACTGCGTATCCTGCCAACTATGCCATTTGTGCACTGCGTCCACCTCAGGAGCCCACGAGGGAGGGAGGTGGAAAAAAGACTCTAGGCGGAGAGGGAAGTTTGTTCATATTGGCACAGCCACAGTCTCGTTCCAGACATACAGGCAAGCAAGCAAGCAAGTATGGCCGTTCTTTGTTTGCAGGGTTATTCATACACTACTGTTATCACTCAAATGTTACACAGAAGGAACACAAAATGAAACTCCTCCAAATCATTTCTGCTGTGCCTAGAGAGTGTATGTGCTGAGATAAAGGGCTCTGTGAGCTAATAGCTAATCCACCAGTTGGACCACTGCCCAGGCAGTTGGGCCGATGTCTGAGTTTTAACCCTCACAGTTCAACCCTCACAGGCTGCTGCCCAAGTCTTAACCCTTACAATGCTCAGTGAAATAAGCTAGGCAGATAAGCACAAATATTGTATGGTATCACTTAAAAGACTAGTGAATTCACAGAGATAGGCAGATTAGAGGTTACCAGGGTTTGAGGGGAGAAGGGAGGGGATGGCGGTATTTGTTTGTAAAGATTAAAAAAATAAGGGCCCTATAGATAACATAATTAAAGGCAATCTTAGGACAGAAAATACACAGAGAAAGAAATAACTAAAATTTGTAGATTAAAACATGATAACTCGTGGCTCCAGTTATCTGGATTTGGATTTGATGAATGGACCTTGGGTGGAAGATCTCTACATTTCATACCATCATCTACTTTGTCCAAAGGTCTCAGGTGGAAGGTGCTTTCTTCCAAAGACTCTATGATTATTAACTGGAAATATGACTTGTGACTTCTCACTCAAAAGTAATCAAATAGATAAACACAATTTTGTTTGTTTAAAATTCTTCCCATTGTCACAAATTTTGGTCAACAATAACATTCTTTAATTCTCTTTAAATTTCAAGATACAATAAACTATTTCGATAGGTATTTTGCTGTACTTATCTCATAGAATTTATAAGGAAGTCTTAATTTTTTATTCCACTATTAATCAACTATCTGTCTCCCTTCTCCTTAAAGGTCTGCCCTTTCAAATGTGTATTTGTTGGCTGCCTCAATCAGCAAGAAAATCTATCATATTTGCTTTGATATGTTCTGCTATAAGATGAGATAATATGTGAAGCAATTATCAACCTTCCCTTCTAAAATCCCATGAAGTTATGTTTCCCTCCAAATATTAAGCATATGTGCAATTCAATATTTTTACTATTTACAAATACTTTTTAAAAATTAAATTAATAAATATTTATTAAATATCTCAATTACACAAGGAACTTACAGTATTGTTAAACTGAATTCATTTGCCTACCAGGGCCATAATCTTTAATAACAATTTAATTCTACTAAATTTAACTAATTGTTTTCATTCCTAACCACCCATAATAGTTGAGTAGCACTTGACACCACTGGCTGCTCTCATCTTCAAAAAAACTATTTTTTAAAAGATCCATTGTTTTTATCATAAAAATAATACATGCTATTATACAAAAATACAAATACCACAGAAATATAGAGGACAGAAATAAAATTCCTATTTGCTACTCCATTTCCATTCCTCAGAGGAAACCATGATAAAGAGTTTCAGGAATTAATATGTCCATATATTCTGTCAATAAACAAATGTGGGAGTGTATGTAAGTGCACAAGTGGATGAGTTTAGACTCTCTCCAAATGGAATCTTTCTAAAAACTTGTTTGCTAACTTGATATATATTTCTAACTCCCTTCCAAATTTGTACATAAAAAACTGCCTTATTCTTTTTACTACTCCTATGTGATAAATATCTCACTGAGTGAAATTACCATAATTCACTGGTTCTTATTTATATTTCCATTAGGATCTCAAGCTTAGGGTAAAAATGTAGCCACAGTTCTTATTCTTCCAATGAATAACTGAGCTATCACCCCCAACTTGGCAGGAAGTATTGTTTTTCTCTCTTGAACCTTCCTCACTGAAATGTCTAAGAATCCAGAGGGCTTACTTCAAAGTCTGTTTTCCTTTCAGAAGCCTGGTGGAGGGGAATAGGAGCTCCCTACTGTCCTTGCTTCTGTCTTATCCACATGGTACTTTTGTTAAAAGCTGGTCTGATTGAAGTGTATCTACCAATGTGGTGAATTCCTTGTAATCCAAATATTTGCTCAGGCTATAAGTGGTGAGTCCAAGAGTGGGCTCCAAATTTACATTCACATTGACAAGGTCAGTTGTTTTATCCCAAAGCAGGATCACTGTGATCAGATAGCTGGGTCGTCTCAGGGATTTTAGTCTCAACCCTTAGCTGTGCTAGAAACAACCTTTCTTTAGGAGCTTCTAGTTCTGACCTTGGTGTCATCCCTGATCTCTGGTCCAGACTCTTTTCTTAAAATGTATTTTTACTCTGCACTGGGGTGTCATTTCCTGCCATAATTAAGAACAATGCAGTTCCATCAATGAGGCTCAAATAACATTGAACCTCAAAAGGAACATTTTTGTTGGGGTCTCAACCTCTTTCCTTCCAAAAAATTACCAGACTCCTGTGGAAATGTCTCCAGCTTCTTACCAGGCAGCAGTATGCAACACAGAGTAGCTAGAGTCCTTTTGTCAAGCCACAAAACTGTCCTGCTACAGCCTTCCACAAAGTTAGGTGGTGCTTGCCTTAATTTGCATAACTAAGGGAATCTTCTCAAGTATTTTGAGAAGAAGCAATAAAGGCATATTCTTTGTCTCAGAGACTCTTTCCTTATTTTATGCAATTACACTGGACTTCTCTGTGTATCTGCAGTAGGAGAAGCTCTCTCCTACCTTAAGGAATATGCTAGAAATATTCTCTTCCTTCTTCCCCAGCTTCCCTCCCTTCCTTCAAGCTTCATTGAAAATATTAGTTGTTAAGAAAGTGTTCTGCAGACCGAATGAGATCTCTGGGTATGCTGCACCTCCCAGACCCACTCCTTGTTAACTGTTTATTTTCTATCTTTCTTTCCTTCTAAGCTCCATGAGGGCAGGGAGAAATCCTGTCCTGGACTTTACTATGTTCCCAGCACTCGTTATCCTTGCCAGGAAGCGCAGGGTTGTTAATAAATTACAGAAGAAAAAAGTGAAGGTAACTGAGATGATTTGATGATGTACACATTTCATTTATTTTTTAATTATTTCTCTTTTTATTTTAAAATTTATGAAAGGGTTATTTACCCCAACACAGAGGGAATCTATTTGCTCACATCATGAAAAGAATCTCCTCTAGATTAGAAAATTACTGCAGATGTCAGAAGCACCAGTGACTACAAATTCCTTCTTCTTTGGCTCCTTCTTTTCTATGAAACAATCTGATAGACTCTTGGAACGTTACCAGGTAATTCTGTCATGTTGTCTAATGATTTCTAACAATTTTAGACTTGTGCATGTTCTTGCCCGACATGTTTTGGGTCTTAATATAGGAGATCTGTGCCATTGACATTTGATTCGTGACTCTATAAAATTAATCAAACATATTTTCAAATAGACATCTTAGTGACAAATAACATTTTCAAAGAAAGTTATACTTCAAACTATTTTAATGAGTGTGGAAATTCAATAGCAATATTTCCACCCAGTTTTTATATAAAAGTAAAAAAGAAGTTAAGTGAAATCCAGACTCTCCTGATGGACTTTTTTTATTCTTATTAAGTGAAGGAAGTGCACAGAAATATGAAAGGAGCTTATTTATAGAAATGTCAAAAATAACTTTCAACACATGCTGAAATCCCTTTACTTTACAGCTACTTGGGCTGGCTTTATACTGTAGGTTGACACTTTACCTTGAAGCTTTCTCTATTTTGGATATAAAGAGAGTGCAATAGAATTAGATATTCTTTATTTTAAAAATAGACAGTATACAAAGTTTTTGTCACTGGATGTGTTTGTGGACTTAATGTAAAGGCTTAATACTCCTCAAGAGTTTCTAAGTCTCCCAGAGTGCTAGGAAAATGAATTGAGAATGTCCATGTAAAATAATATAATGAAATAATAAGTAATAATAAATATAAAATAATAATATTGCCAAACTCTAGTCTTCCTGTTAAAGAAATAAGGTATACAAAGTTACTAAATTATGAAAACTAAGGTAAATTTTTAAAAGTACTCTTATTTTAATATCTGTTAGGCTTGGAGTTCTAGGAGACTAAATTGCCACCCCCACTTAGTGTAAAATCCTCCACCCACAACAGTAGCTTTCAAATGGTGATACTTCAAAGTCTTGGGATTCTGCAGAGGTGTCTCATCAGGTGGTGCAGGGAACTAGGGGAAAGGAGGGAACAAGTGTGACTTCAGACCTCTTGCCTTTTCTCAACTGTCACATCTCCATTTTGAGCCTGGGTTATATGTTGCAGGGTTATGGATGAGATTTGTTTGACAAATGGTTTGGAAATTTTAAAAAATGAACATTACTAATCTGTAAGGATGAAACCTGAATTCTTTAGCGACTCTACTCCTCTGGCTACTTCTCCTGCCTCTAATTCTTCATCCATCGACCATCCAACTTGGCCCTCTAATCCAGACAAATTAGCCTCTCATTGTTTGGGGCATATGGCATACAAATTAGCACATGTGCTCTTCTGCATGTTCTATTGTTTCTGGGCAAAACACTCTGTCTGCTAGCTTAATTACAGGGTACATTTCCAACCTTTCATTCTCCAAGAACCCTTCTGCTATCATTTCAGCCCTTGGTGAATTCTCCATCTTCAAACCCTTTTCGAGGCGTGGTCCTCAGACCAACAGCCTCAGCAGTACCTGAAACCTTGTTAGACGTTCAGAATCTCAGGCTCACCTCAGACCGACTAAGCAGAATCTGCCTTGTGATAAGATCCGGGTGATTCATACACACACTAAAATTTAAGAAATGCTGCTCTAAAATACTATAGCCTTTATATGTACATTACTAATTTGAAACCTAGCATATCGATACCCAGTGTTATTATTTATTTTTTAGTCAATTACTATTTGAATTCCTCTTATTTATTTATTAAGCATCAAGCATTGTTTTTTTGTTTTTTTTATTTTCATTTTTTTTTTAATTTTTTTTATTTGTAAAATGATATATAAATACATATGCATATATGTGCATTTGTTTACATAAATGTTATTTGTTATATATATATATATACATTTTATAAAGGTGCCTAGATTACCCAAATATTACTCAGAAACTACAGGGATTCCCATGCTCCCCACCGCCCACACCCCCAAAAACACCCCACACAAC